>SNQJ01S0069089.1:46867-65352 GCA_010110895.2 Picea sitchensis | reverse complement strand
TCTATTACAATCAGAGAATTTACACAATGTGCGTAGAAAAATAACAATAAAATCTAGATATTGCAGGTGGATTTTTGAATTAGGAGCATAGATTTGAAATCATTTCTGACATGGATGGTTGGTTGCTTTAATGAAGAGGTGGATTTTTGAATTAGGAGCATAGATTTGAAATCATTTCTGACATGGATGGTTGGTTGCTTTAATGAAGAGCTTCGCATGCATTGTGGTAATGGTGATTATTGATATCTTTTATTATTTTTAAAATTATTGTTTTTAAATTATTATATATAGATTATTGATATCTTGAGTAGTTCCAACAATTAAGAAGATCAAGATTGGTATGAATGGTTATTACTTCGATATGTGTTGGTGGTTCTTAGCATTATCGTTTCAAAAAACTTATATCTCCCTTTTAATTGGAAGATTGGTGATTCTCTCCATTTTTATTCTAAAACCCTGATCTTTAGGGAGAAGATTAAACTAAACCTTAATCCTATATCTAATTTTAAAGCCTATCAACCTATATCAACCACTTTTTTTTAAATGTAGTTATCTAATTTTAAAGCCTATCAACTTATATCAACCACTTTTTGTTGTGATAATTGTTAACAACAAAACAACGACAAATGCCTTTAATCACTAAACTACTAACCTCGTCGCTAACTCCAACGAATTTCAGAAGAAACAACAAGAATGTTTATCCTGGCCGTTACATTGCCATAGCAAATGTATTAATCAAGCTATTACCGCCGAAAATACCTTGCCTAAAACCCTTTGGCTATACTAAAAAATACCTTGCCTAAAACCCTTTGGCTATACTAAAAAATACCTTGCCTAAAACCCCAATTTGGTCCGTTTGAGAATCGAATCCATATTGCTGGAAACTTCTCGGTGTCGAAGGACGTTCCAATCCATTCGTTTCACGTCAAATTCAAAGAAGTGTATAGACTCTTCTAGCAATCCTCGCCGCTAAATAAATGGAATTGAGAATGAAATACCCGCTTATATCTTCATCTTGTTTGATCATCGCTCCTCGGGAAATCTATCCGAAGTCTGTTCAACTTCAGCGGTTATATCAGCCCTGTGAAGCCTAGCATCTCTGAACTGCTCAATTCTGTCATTTGGGTTCCTCTATATATCTATTCGACCGGAAATCTTCTGCCAAAATGGCTTCATACACCTCTAACTATGGCAGAGGATACCGCAGCACCAACCAGAGTTTTGGTTATGCTTCGTGGGATTACCATACTCTAAAAAACCTCAGAAAGATCAGCCCTGCCGTTCAAAATCATCTGAAAAGGGTTTATCTATCGCTCAGCTCTGCCTTCGTTGCAGCAGCAGTGGGGGTTTATCTACATCTTGTTTGGAATATCGGTGGTCTCCTCACAGGGCTTGCTTTCATAGGCTGTCTAATCTGGCTTTTGTCCATCCCTACTTATTCATATAATGAGGTATTAGTCAGTTTTTCCCCAATTCAGTGCCCAATTAGTTATTAATTATTATGAGTGGTCTGTGATGTTGCTGTCTGTAATTGTGGGTTTTTACAGAACAAACGGATTATGTTGCTTATGGCAGCCGCTCTACTCAATGGAGCCAGTCTTGGACCACTCATTGATATAGTGATCAACATCGATCCCAGGTAAATAATAAGTTTCTAGATCCTTTCAATTGAAGTTTCTTTGGAATTTTCACAGGCCTGACAAAAGTGGGTGTAGCGATTTTTTTTTTGAAGTTCGCTAAATTTCATTAATAATATACAACAATTCCTGCTTTCAGAGAAGATAGGGCTACAGCGAATCAAAATAAGACTAGGGCTCTGTCTTCTTCCATAAAGGGATTTTACAAAATACTGATAATTGAGCATGTCTAACCAGTTCAAGACCAAGACTACCTAGAGTGAGTAACAGCATTAACAGCATTACAAACATATCAAAATATAGACATTATCCATCAGGATATTCTGGAATGGGAGTAGTCTAATCCTCAGAGTCAAAGCTTGAATCAACATTGATATAGATGGGAAGAGTGTCCTCCCCAGGATGGCCTCTGGCAGCTTCATCAGCTTGTGGTGCTTCCACCATTATCTTTCTCTGCTCCACTTCCTTTGCTGCTGCAGGTCTTCCATCCTCTTCTGGTTCCTCGCTTCATGTCTTTGACTCCCACATAGCATTTATTAAGTTTTTGTATTTCTGGTCCAACTGGTCTAATTTGGTGAGGATTTCAGTGTGCTGGGTGCCTCTTATTTCAACGGTTATAGTGATGACAAGCTTCAAATATTTGGTATCTCTGCTACTTTAAAAACCAGTATATGGAACCCAGGGAAATATCTCCTCATCAACCTTCTTACTGTATGTCATACCCCTTTTTTCCTTGACTCATTTCGATTTCCTCGACTTCCTGCTTAGCCTTTGTAGAAAACTGATTGTTATATTCTGCTGCTGCTGGTGCCACTGCTGAAGACATCACCCTATTCTTCAAGTTCCTCTGAGCCGGGTTTGAGGTCTCCTTGCATTTCCTCTGCCTCCCTCTGCGCAGACCCTGGCTGCTATCCTCCTGCCCATACTCTGTTTTGCTCACCATCCTTTTCCAGCAGAGAATCCACAGGTTAACCACCCACCCTGAATTCGAAGGAGTTGACCAAGCTCCAGCAAAATTGGCAACCCAAGACCAAGACCAAAATTCAGATGAGGGAGAGCGAGACTGGCAATCGGTTTTCCGAGCAGATTAATCCACAAACAGATGGGGAACATTCAAAACATAAAACCATATCGCTGTTGAATAGACAGAAGCCATTTCTCCTCAAGTGCCCATTTTCCCTTCATAAACCATCATCAATACAATCGTACTGATGTCCGCTTCTGCCATAATGCCCCCTGGTTAGGGCTCGTCCCTGACTGAGGGAAATGGCATCAAGGTTTGCGTATCAAGGTTGAGTAATGAAGGCTCAAGACCTCCACAATCGCTTCTCCTCTCTCCTCCCACGTGTGATCATGCCAACCGTCCCCTCCGCCTATCGTTCTAGTTGATACCTGCCCCATTCCTCCTCTTGCCTCTGTAATACCCCATTTAGGGGGTAGTGAATTTAAGCGATTATAAGTAAATAAAATGGAATTTTCCAAATCTCAACTGATTTTGCTGACTTTAATTGCCATGAAATTTGATGAATTTAGTGGCCACGAATCTAATTCAGTTTCAAAATTTTAGTATAAGAGAATTTTGATCTGACAAGATGAGATGATGATGATTGCCATCCATTGAGACCAACTTAACATATGATGATGATTACCGTCCATTCAGACCAACTTTGGTCTATTGAACCTTAAGAAAAATGAGAAGGAATTAATTGGTTTGCTTGAATATTCTTTTTATGATTGAAAGATTGGAGAGAAACTTTTCTAAATCTTTTATTTTGAGATTGAGATCTAATGTGGGCATATGCAGCACTGTGGGCATATGCAGCACTTTGTAAGAGAAAGTGATTTACGTTCTCCATCCTTTTAATGTCACAAAAATGGCAAATTCTTTCATCTCATGGCATTTTAGGATTTGTCCAAAGTCAAGTTTTTCTATGAAGCTTGTGAGAACTCGTTCTTATTTCAGCAATCTGATTTTCTTCTATAAGTTAGCTATAGTAGAAAGATACTTTTGATTTTCTAGCTTGGGGTCAATGATCTTTCTATAGTGCTTTAATTTTCTTACTTTTTTTTGTAAGTTTAGCTACTCATATATTAATTAATATACAAAAAATTACATTATTTCCAGGCTAACTATCAGACGTCTGATGAATCTGTTTGTGATGTTCCCCAGTATTATCAGAACTGTTCATAATATTAGCATGCCTATCTAGTAAACAATATAAAGATAACAAACGTTTAACATTGTTTCTGAGGCCAAAGTTTGCCAACCAGCATACTATTGTATGAAGAAGAACAAAAAATGTTTCTAGCCTGGAGACTAACGTAAAAGATAAAGCAAAAAAGAACTTAGACAATTCTGAGAAGCCTTTAGTCTTTTGCCTCTGAGTCCGAGTCTACATGTATATAGACTGTATTGGTGTCAGTTCGGTTCTCTGTAGTTGGTGCTTGGCTGTCCTGATTCGGCTCGCCCTCCATAGCTTCCGTGCCCCAAATTGTCTTGACCAGTGCTTCATATTTGCGGTCTAAGAAGTCCAATTTGTCCAAGATGCCTTGCTGCTGCACCCCATGTTCTTCTACTACTTGAACTATGAACGATTTGTTGTACCAGTACAACTCAACCAACTTGAAATATTTGGCATCCTTACTTCAAGAAAACCCTGTGTCAGGAATCCAATCCATGAGCTCCGCATCAATGTTATTGGATGAGGTGTTGCCATGCTTCTCCCTGACTAAATTTTCTGTCCTTTCTACCTCCTCCTTGATTGCAGTTGGGAATCTTCTTTTGTATCTTGCTACTACTTCCATGGCCTTTGTTTGGGCTCTAGTTTGCCTGGTGTGAGGGCCTCCTTTGCTAGCAGTTTTGCATGATTGTGGTCTGCCTATGCTAGCTGCAGTGGATTTGCTACTCCTCCCAGTCGGATTCCCTTAGCCTGCTTCCCATTCATTTTTGATAACCAACTCAGACTCTTCCAATAGTCATTGGCAGAGAGTTGAGGAAAGCCTACCCTCCTTTCGCTTCCCTCCCAACTTATCACAGAGCTCAGAAGAGTACAGGGTTGACCTCCAAAACCAATCCTCCAACCGTTCTATAAAAAGATTGCCCCTTCTCTCAAACAGAGATGCAACACCTGCACAATCATTGAAAATACAAACCCCTTTGTCTACATGCCGCTAGAGGAAATGGGATATTTCTTTTACCTCATGAAGTAAATAGGTTATGCAATAAGGAGGGCTGTGAAAACTGCTATACCAGACAAAGCTCCCAGCACCATCAAATAGAATGGAAAAAACGCAGAGGGGACAGCTTAAATACTTATTCGATACATACCTTTCATGAGAGTTAACATCACTAAGAGGCTTGCTCTTCATTACCAGAATTGAACTCCATGGTGTTATCATTCCTTTACCCATCGATTCCATTATTCCCACATAAGGGTGGTTAATGCCCAGGGAGTGTGGATATCTGTTCGTTGGATGGAGTGGCTGGACAGAGGTGGCCTTCATTGTCCTTGCTGTTCCCATCACTCGTTTAATCATCATGGCTTGCATTTGCCAACTGTTCCTCAAAGGGACAGGCATCCATCACTTCATCCAATTGCCTCCTTATAACCCTATATGGGGTAATTTTCTCTTACTTTCTATTCCTTCGTTCAACCATAATTTCTCTTTAAATTTAGATTGTGATATTTAAATGGTATCAATATCTTGTAGAGTGGCTTCCTCATTTGTTCTCCAATGGTTTGCCCAAGAATTAACATCTTTATGTCATCCTCTCTCATGCAAAGTGACTTTCACTGGAATTTAAAGCAATGCTAGGAATCCTCTTTCAGGTTAGTTATCTTGTTCTTGTACATTAGGTACCAAATCATAGCCATATTGTCAATGGGTGGAGGGATAACTTCTAAGAGGATTGGATAGGGGTAATGCTTTTTATTTTAAGATTATAATTTATAAGGATATGCTCGATTTTTCTCCAAGATTCTCTTATACATGAAAATCTTGATAAAAAAAAAATTAATTTAAAATGCTCTAATGTTCAGGATAGGAAAGGTAAGATATTTCCTATCCTTTTACTTAAATTTTTAACATTACCATTAATTGTTTCAGGATGTTTGATTGTGGTTCCAACCTCATCGGACTTCATATAGAGAAAGTAGAATTTCATATACCATTCAGAGTTCAATAGACTTAATAGTTTTCAGTATTTTAGGATTGACAGGATTGTAGCATTTCCACTGGATTCTATGATGTATGAGGATATGAGATTGACATTAGTCAAGACCACCAAGCTATGGGATTGCATCATGTAATCATCTATGAATTTAATATAGACATGATCTCCTTCTTAAATGTCATTTATGTTTATCATTCTTATTTTCTTGCAATATTAAAAAGAAAACTATATATCTATATTTTTTTATTTTTTATATACCATGTTTTCCACGTACCCATTTGGGGGGGGGGGTCACGCTTCCGGGCATTCCCGTTTTGAAAACTTGTACATGTTTCCTCATTTCGTGCAACTTAGCATAATTCTCTTTCAACTACTACACCACAGTGCAATGGAGCTAAATTCTCTTTGTTGAAGCTAATGACAAATTTTATCAAAGTTGTTGGCACTTTAAATTGTTTTCGACTTTTATTGTTGGCTTCTTTCAACATGAGAATGAATCAGGTAACTTATGAAGACTTTGCCCTGATGTTCCTTTCTAACGTTTTGTGTGTTAATCTGAGGATTTTTCAGTGTTCTGGCAACAGCCTTTCTTGGCACAGGCTTGGCATTTGTGTGCTTTTCAGGTGCTGCTATCCTTGCTCGGCGTAGGGAATTTATATTTCTGGGAGGGTTATTGGGGTCAGGTGTCAGTATCTTGCTATGGTTGCAGTTTGCATCGGCTATCTTTGGTGGTTCCAATTCAATCCACATGTTTGAGGTAACCGCAATCTCTGCCTTACCCTGCATTATTTAATGGTCAATGCCCACGGTGAAATCTTACAGTAAAATAAGGATTCCATGCATTTTTCATGTTGCTCGTTATGTAGAAGTTCCGAAATACTGGGTTAATACTCCTTCAACATATACTGAGTCTGACACAATATCTGTGTTGTGAGGTGCATCTGTATGTTTGCATGTGTTCTCAGGTCAATGTATTGTTTTTATATATATTTTAATTCTCTCTATGTTTAGATGGAAAAACCGGTTACTCATATGAAGCTGCGCAAAAACATTAGAATTGCTACCTCATAGAATTTGATACTGATTGGAAAAACCGGTTACTCATATGAAGCTGCGCAAAAACATTAGAATTGCTACCTGATAGAATTTGATACTGATTGGAACTTGGAACTTGGCACATAACAGATTCGGAAGCTGCGCAAAAACATTAGAATTGCTACCTGATAGAATTTGATACTGATTGGAACTTGGCACATAACAGATTCGGAGTTGAGATGGATGTCTGCTAGTTAAAAATCAATAACTCATATTATTTAAACTTTGATATATAACATGATATCTTTAATTTATTTTATATTTTGAGAATGATTTGTAACAATTAAAGGAATGTAGAAGCATCCTTTGGGGAGGTTGACAGAGGTCCACCAAGCATTTTGTCTACCAGGGTTCCATTCTCGTCATGGTCTGTCTCACTTTTTATCATATGAATTTGAAAGAGATGATGCCAGGTACACCATACAAATCTCAGGCAATTTTGGCAGAATTGATACCAAAGAATATTTTAGGGGTTAAATTTTCATTTTTTTCCAAAAACAATTTGTCAATTTTTATAGGATATTTTTTTAAATAATCATTAAAAGTTTCTAGAAACTTAATAAAATCCTTATAAATTTGAATATTTTTACAAAAATATCATTGAATATTTATAGTTATTATTTTATGAATTGGTAAGATTCCCCAAGTTTTCTACACTTTAAGATAAATATAAATCCTTAAATTTTATTATTTTTCCCAATTGATTCCTCTCAGACCTAGAACCTAAGTTAAAGAAAAGTTGCTTTCTGCAGTGCAGCTTCTCACATTCACATGTTTCTTGAAGCACTCCAGAATTCCCCTCATACCTAGATCCTAGGTCAAAGAAAGTTTGCTCTCTGCAGTGCAGCTCCTCACATTCACATGCTTCTTGAAGCACGCCAGAATTGATTCCCCTCAGACCTAGAACTTAAGTCAGAAAGTTTGCTCTCCGCAGTGCAGCTCCTCACATGCACATGTTTCTTGAAGCACTTCAAAAGTATAGAAACCTATAGTTGTCAATTCATTGTACCTGCCATCCTCTTCCTCAATTAGCAGCATCCAGATTCTAATGTGAACAGCAGCTATGCTTTCCATGTGATTCAGATTTAGTTTTCCCTTGATATGAGACACAGGTTTTCAAAAACGCTGTCTTTTTTTCAACACACTTACTATTTTGTAACATGTTTTTACTGTGCCTAACTACTCATTAAACCCGAATTGAATGATGCCTTCAATACACTATATAAATAGTGGTGTCCTCAGGTGGTTCCTAATCATCATCAGGGTGTAAATATGCCAGCTATATCTGAAATATTCAGTAGTCATGAATTGGATTTAAAAAAAAAATGTAGAGACTATTTGGAGGCTAAGGAACTATAGCAGCAGTAAGCACTGCAACCAAAGCTATATTAATGAACTCCGGAGTGTAATATTTGAGAAAAAGCCATGCTTCTTCTGTTCGTTGTGCAGAGACCACAGCATGTTTATGTTTAGCATGTTTATATTTATGCTCAGCAGTATAGGGCAATTTGTTACGAGTTCATTGCAACCATCAATAATTTTTTGTTCTTCGTCTGGACTGAAGTTGCCTGTACATCTTACTAGAGTCGGGGTTTGCTGTGTTTTCAGTTTTTTTGGTGGATTTGTTTTAACTAGCAGTCACATTGAATCTTGCAGACATATTTTGGCCTTCTACTTTTCCTTGGGTACATCATTTTCGACACACAGATGATTATTGAGAGGGCAGACAATGGAGACTATGATTATGTCAAGCATTCGTTGGAACTCTTTACTGATTTTGGTGCAGTTTTTGTTCGATTGCTGATCATAATGGTAAGTTATAATGATTACTAAATAAATATCTTTCTTTTTTTCAGATGTTAGTAAAAATGTCTCACGATGTTTCTCACGTCATCTTTACTTCAGACGAGAAATGCAGCTTCAAGATCTGAGAAAGAGAAAAGGAAGCGAAGAGACTGAATCAGAGAGAACTTTCTTTTAATGAGGACTTCTGCCTGACAAACTCTCTGCATATTTCTGTTTAGAACCTTGTAATGGAAAACCCAATATGCAACAATTAATTTGACATTACAATTTCCCACAATTACTGCCAATTAGGTGTTTCATTTAGTAATCATGCATGCCACACCTGTACTTCACAAATGCATGTGTATATTACTGTATGGGGAAAATGCTTGCAAATAATCTTCCTTAATAGATGTTATTTCACACTATTGATGCGGCCGTGGAGAGGAATTACTATTGTATGCATAGTTGCAACACATGCCTTCCCTCTATTTACATGACAATCGGCCTTCCCTCTATTTACATGACAATCGTTTGGTGATTTGATTTAGTTATTTAATTATTTTTATATATAATTTAATCGTGTGATTGTAACCTCCCATTGTTAGTATTTACAAGTAAAAGCAACAGAGGTTGATATGGTTTTAAAGCATCTTGACTGGGGTTTGACAAAATCACCTCCATCCAAACAATTGAAGAATATGGATTATGGAATATTTTATCATTGTGATTTGATGATTCAGATTATTTTTGGTACGAAATGAGAGTGGAGATATAACACAAAAATATTGCAAGAGAGCCAATAGTATAACAGAGATATATTGGATATATAACAGGTACAGATATACAGTAATACACAATTTCTATTAATGAGCGAAATGTATAAAATTGTAAAAATACAAAGTGAAAGACTCGCTAGAATGGTAGAAGCTTATCTCTAAGAAGAGATGTGATGACTACTCACATTCGCAAGAAGATGATTATTACAATGAGGCTCCAAAATCCTTTTTAACATAAAGAGAATCCAAAACCCTAACTCCAAAAGATGAAAAACGAACAGTTTTGTGAACTTCGTTTTTGGTAGTTTGGTGTATCAACTTCTCAAGGGCATAACTTTGACATACGATCACTGTTTGGGGTGCACGATAGCTCGTTGGAAAGGTATCGACGAGGAGCTTCATTTTGGTGATTCAATCGGAGCATTTAGATATTATTGATGTGTTCGATCGCGAAAAAACATCGTTTAGGTTTTCAAAATGACTCTAGAAGTTCAGGAATCGAAAAACTGTTAAAAATAGTAAATTGTCGAAATATTTTTTTGAGTTAGTTGGAATAGGTTGGTGGCCATCGATATCCACTTGGATCAATCCTCCCTCCTCAAGAAGCAATGTTCTCTATTGCGTTGAGTTCCTGAGGGAGAGGGAAAAACGTTTATTGAATCTGAACCTTGGTGAGTTGTTTGTCTTGTTGGAGAAGTTGTGTTGCTTGATTTGTGGGAGGTTGTTGAGAACATGATGAGATGACTATGTGCATAATGAATATTTTCCCTTTGCTTCAATCTTGTTGACCTGCTTTTGCTGGATAGAAGGTGCTTGGATTGAGGCTGTAGTGGTTGCAGTGTCATTTTGTTCAATTTTTTAACAGAATGTGAAGACGCTGAATTTTGTAGTATGAGATACTACCTTGCGGCGTTGTTTAGGTGGGACAATAGTTGGAACTACCTCTGATATCTTGTAAAGATAACCCCCCAGAGTAACAATGACACTACGGGGGCGAGACTCATAAATAACATGGTGCTTCCACATATATAATTGTCCCAAAAGAACATCACAGACATCCAACGGGGCAACATCACATAATACCTCATCCTTGAAGTGTTGGATGTCATATGACAATCGAAAGTATTGATTGACACAGAGTTTTTGTCCCTGGTGAAGCCACCCGATGGTGTATGGTTGCGGGTGTGGTGTTGTCGACAATCCCAACTATTTGACGACCTCTACTAAGATGAGGTTCTTCTGGCTTCCGCTATCAGCAATGAAATGCAGCGGGGTCCCCTTCACCTACATTTGTGAATGAAATAGGCGCTCCCCCTGTTTAGGATTTGTTGGTTATTCTGGTTGAATTGTTTCAGTCGCGACAATAGCAGTGGCGTCTGCATTGATGATCTGTCTTCTCCCATTATTTTATGAATTGGGTTCGACTCGTTTTCTTTGATCTTGGCCACCATTGTCTGTTTTGAGCGACATTCATCGGTGTTGTGCCAGGGGATTTTGTGGAAATCGCACCACTTTCCATTGTCATTCGTCTTTTCCTTACCCTTCTTTTCCTGTGGCTTAGACTAGTTTTCGAGACGTTGTTTGTTAGGGTCGTATTTATCATACTTTGGTTGTTGCAGATTTATAGACCTGAACTCCCATTTGTTTTGGTGCCTAAATTCTTGCTCGATTTTTACAGCATATCGATAGTGAACTCCCAGTGATGAGATGTCCAAGAAAACCATTTTGGTTTGAATGTACCTATGCACAGCCCCGCGGTATTTCAGAACTAGATGTCGATATTTCAGAACTAGATGTCACTCGGAGTCTTTGATGCTCAGCTTGGTGCGCAAGGTTTGAAAATTATTTGTGAATTTCGACATTGTTTAGCCCCCTCTCTTGTCGCAATGTGGTCCATCTCATGTATTGGTCGTCATAGTTACCAACAGGGTAATATTGTTCCTTGATCACATCCACAAAAAATCTCAAGTGGGCTCGATCCCTTATATTCCAAACTTCTCTGTGGAACTTTGTTCTCGGTAAGTTTCCCACCAATGTTTGACATGGGGGAGAGCTTTAAGGGGTGCGAAAGTGATCTTTTCTTTGTCGGAAAAATTGTGAACAGAAAAATAACCTTCTAGCAGATTTAACCATTTTTCTAGGGCATCTGCATCTATCTGTTTTTCAAATACGAGAATATCAAATTTAACTTGTATCTTGAAAGGCGAGGTGCCCCCAAAGTGTCCACTCGATGAAGACGTACATGTTATCGGTAGGCGTTGAAGGATGTGGGCAAAATTCTCCATCATTCCGTTCCTTTGTCGCATGAGAGTTTGCTTAAGCAACATATTAATAAAATCTTCTACTCTGTTGTTTTCTTTTATTCTGCCATGGAGGGTTTCTTGGGCGTGCAAGAGAGACAAGCTTGAAACTCAACTTGCTACATTTGAACCTCGTCCGGGACATGCCCTGAAAACCGATCAAGAACGGCCTGCTCTAATACCATTGATCCTGATTATTTTCAGCACGAAATGAGAGCAAACATATGACACAGAAATATACAGAGATATTGCAAGAGAGCCAATAGTATAACAGAGGTATATAAGATATATAACAAGAGGCACGGATATACAGTAATACACAATTTCTATTAATGAACGAAATGTACAAAACTGTAGAAATACAGAGTGAAAGACTCACTAGAATGGTGGCAACTTATTTCTGAGAAGAGATGTGACGGCTACTCACATTCGCAAGAAGATAATTATTACAATGAGGCTCCAAAGGTCTTTTTAACATAAAGAGAATCAAAAACCCTAACCCCGGAAGATGAAAAACCAATAGTTTTTTGGACCCTGCTTTGGGTAGTTTGGTGTATCAATTTTTTGAGGGCGTAACTTTGGTATACAATCTTTGTTTGGGGTGCACGATAGCTCGTTAGAAAAGTATTAATGAGGAGCTTCATTTTGGGGGCTCAATCAAGGCCTTCAACAATCAATAAGGTTCTCGTTCGCGAAAAAAAACGTTGTTTAGGCCCTCAAAATGACCCCTGAAGTTTAGGAACTGAAAAACTGTTAAAAATAGTAAATTGTCAAAAAATTGTTTTGAGTCGGTGAAAATAGGTGGGTGGCCACCGATATCCACCTAAATCATTTGAATTGTTAACAATTGAAGAATATGGATTATGGAATTTTCTATCATTGTGATTTGAATTGTTTATGCAACTTGTAGAGATCGTATATGCAAAGCAAACAATAATCTCAATTGACATTAAAGCAACAGTGACAAAGAAAGTCGACATTTCAAAACCTAATGAATGATCTTCAAAGGTGGAGTATACAAAACTTACCATATTACTTACTTTCTCTCCAAATGGAGCTTGAGCCGCATGCACAAGCAAGCTCCTATCTAAGAATTTGTGGTTTTGGTTTTGGATGAGAAAATAAAATATAAAAAGACTTACCATATCACTTGCTTTCTCTACAAATGGTGCTCCCTTTGCATGCACAAGCAAGCTCCTATCTAAGAGTTTGTGGTTTTGGTTTTGAATGAGAAAATAAAATATAATGGAAAGGAGAATCCCAAATTGTTTGTTGATATGATATCATAGGATTTAAATAAGAAAATAAAAATAATGATATGATATCATAGGATTTAAATAAGAAAATAAAAATAATAAGAAAAGATAATCATACAAATGAAAAGAAAATTTTAAAGATATAATAAATAAGTATAATATAATATTTATTTATAATAAATAAGTATAATACAATATTTATGATAAATAAGTAATCATATAAAAAATGATGATAATATTAAGGGAGTTAAATAAGAAAATAAAAAGTAATAAGAAAAGGTAATTAGATAAATGAAAAGAATCACGGGAATCAGGTTAAGTTGATCTAATTGTGGAGGAGCAAGCAGTAATAGCATAGCATGGGTAGCAAAGCACATCTAGGGGTGGGAAAAGCATAAGAGCTTATAGATCTTACGCTAATTGACCCTTAATCCATTGATTCAGAACCAACAACACTAATTTGATAGCTTGTTAGAGAGCCAACACCTTGGCCAACATACCTTATAGTAGTAAAGGAGCCAACATCGAAGAAATAAAGGCATAGATCACATCCAAGCCAACATGTGAGCAAGCCGTGGAAGCAACACGAGTAGTATCAGTGTCACTAGCAATGAAAGCAAAGACATAAGTATCAACATCAGAGGTAGAGGTAGCATGGGGTACAACATAGGAAGCAGTTTGAGCTCTAGATCTCATGGTAGAGTTTGTTGTGGTTGTTCTAGTTGAAGTATAATCATATAAATGAGAAGAAAATTTTAAAAATATAATAAATAAATATAATATGATATTTATGATAAATAAGTAATCATATAAAAAGATGATGATAGTAAATATAAAATAATAATTTGAAGATTTATAGTTATTAAAAATAATACAAAATTTTAATAATTATGAGAGTAAATGTAATAAAATGGATATGAAAAAAAATGAAAAATAATATAAAATCTGGAAGTGAAGGGTTAATAGTAAAATGAATATTAATTTTAATATTAATAATTAAAGATTATATTAAAAAGGAGGTTGGAGTAAAACCAGATAAACTTTTTTTCCAAGGAAATTTTCACGGAAAATCCTCTGAGTACTTTCTTATGATCCATGGATGTTCTAAGGAAATTTTCTCCATGTTCCATGGATGGTAAACATGGTAAACCGTTGGAACTGAGTACTTCCTTCTGATCCATGGATGTTCTAAGGAATTTTTCACAGAACTTCCCCATGTTCCATGGATGGTAAACATGGTAAACCGTCGGACCTGAGTACTTCCTTATGATCCATGAATGTTCTAAGGAAATTTTCACAGAACTTCCCCATGTTCCATGAATGGTAAACATGGTAAACCGTCAGACCTGATTATAGAGCCTCACCTCGAGGGGATCAAGAGAGTTGAACCCATGACCTCCCCATCTGATCACTGGGTGAGAGATCTCACGCGAGACTCAAAACTGCTTGAGCTAACCCTCGGGCTAAGTTAAATGAGATAAACTGAAAAGTGCAAAATAAAATTGGGGCTAAGATTTACTTTTCACAAAATTTCAAAAACTCAAAAAACATAATGAAAACTCTCTATCATGTGTAGATTGAGCTTAAATATGTATCCATGACAACCATAATTTTGAAAAAACTGAAATTGCAAAAGAACTATCATATAGAACATGTTTAAGACTTAGCAAATTGTATATAGATTGGCCAATGAAGGGTTGTAATCCACTACCTTCCCTATTGAATCTATAGCCAAATCAATTGGAATACACGAGTTAGCATGGCTAATTTCAGAGCTTACATATCAAGAGATTGTATTATTGTTGTTTCCTCCTTAACTCGAAGAGAAACATAGTGAAAGAGTCATGCAAGGGGAGTGTGAATAGAGTAATGTTCACCTTCTATCATAGAAAGATGAAAAAAATCTATCATTTTAGAAACCCGAGAGTATAATAACATGTAATGACCATTACTTTTGAGTGCCCCCATGGCAAACCTCAAAGGTTGGATGCCTTAAGGAGAATTGCACCTTGGTCTCGAGAGAAAATCTCCTTATTCCTCACTAGTGGATCCAACTTCTTTGAACAATAATAAAATGAATATTGATAAAGGAGTGAAATAAATAATTGAGAAATCTTAATAAAATAAAGAAAATTGAAGAGATAATTGCAAAATGAATATTAATAGAAAATAAAATATTGAAATGGGGAGGGGAGAAAATAATACTTAGTATCAAGGACCAATAATAAGGTGAGCCAACTAACCAAAAGGAAATTGGGAACAAGTAAAAAAGGGAGATTAGGGATTTAGCTTAAAGAGTGTTAATAGAGGGGAAATAACCTAATAAGAAGTATTATAAATTATAAGATATTTGCAAAAATATAAATAGAATGTGGGGAGATGAAGGGCCAATACAAAGAAGGCACAAATTTAGGGAAAGAAAGTATTATGAAAAATAGTGAGTGGAGAAAAGGAGATGATAACCGATGTGTGAACACTGAAATTGTTTGGTTAGTTCCAAATAGACTCTGAAAGAGTTGATGTTTCAAACTAAATTAGTTAAAAGATAATTAGAGAAAATTTCAATGGCAGTCTCTTTGCACTTCAAATTAATGTTTGTTAACTTCAAGGGGGTTATTATGCAATCTAGAAACAAAGTGTGAACTTGGGAGACCTAAAACACTTCAATATGTGAATTTTACTTCTTCTTTTATAAAAACTATATCTGAAATCTGCATTAAATTAATCTAGATAACCATTAACAATGTACATTTATACCTAGTGAAAAATGTCTTAGGAATTATAAAAATTAGATCTGAAATCTACATTATATTAATCTAGACAACAATTAACAATGTACATTTATACCTAGTGAAAAAAAATATCTTGGGAATTGTCCAATTTTGTTGTGAGAGCACCTTAAATATGCCCTAAAAAATGTAAATCTATGAATGTAAAAAAAAAAAAAATTAAGAATTATAACTATGATGCTCATGCCTTGAACTTTGGTGGTTATGGAGTTCAAAAAACAATTAAGGAGTAGTTCCTAATGATAATTTATTGAGAAAAGTTTCAGTGAAGTGAGAAAAAAAACATTCAACAATTGAAGTCTAGCAGCCAAATAAGATGTATATCTTTATTTCAAAGCTGCAAATATTATAAAGTTTGGAGATATTGACTTTAATTTCAAAACACTCCATTAGATGTAAAATCATTTCCAAAGCACTTTCTTTCACCAATGTTCAAGGATAAATTCACGTGAAGAAGTTGAAAGTGACATTTAACTCGATGAATAATATGCTCTCACATTCACTCAAACTGAAAAGTGGGGTGTGAAGAGATTGAGTTTGACCAATTTAGTCATGTTAGTCACCATGACCAGAACCTATTAGAGGGCAAGTTAAGTTACATAAAAAAGATACAAAAGACCATGCAATTGAACTTCTCATATTTTCACTGTGTTAGTTTTAGGTGCAAGTGATGGGATGCTTTCAACCAAAGTAATGTAAAGGAATATCGTGATAGTGAGATAATATGTACTAATTCTAAAACAAGTTCATCCAGGAAATTTATGTTTCCCTAAAACATTGCAACCAATTTTTTTTATTTTAAACCCAAATGTGTTGGATCAAGATTGATGGTTCATACTAAGACATGGTTCCATCTAAGATCAAAACATGTTCTCGGGAACAACATTGTTGTCATGTCAAATGAGGAAGATAATCACAGTGAGTGGATATGAAGACCTATATGCACATGTTTTATTTCAATATTTATATTGTGGATGTGTGATTTTATTATGATTTTATATTATTAATCAATTATATATGTATTATAAATGATCACAATGGTAGTTAATTTTTTCAATTATTTAATAATTATTTAGAAAAATAGTTTACCCAAATCATGGTAGAGAATAAAAATTATATAATTAGTGATGAATTCAAAACTCTTATATGAAGGCATTATTAGTTATTGCCCAGTGATAATAATTTTAAAAAGTTAATTCAAATTACCAAAACATTTATCTTTTATCATTATGAAAAGTCAACCATTATCTTGAAAAAATAAATTGCTTTGGAACTTAAAGCTAGTTAATGAATTATAAATCATTTTTAATTGTAATATGTTGTTTTTTTAAAGAATAATTTAGTTGAAAGTCTTTATTTTTTTTTATTTAATATACATATTTTAGAATTATTTTAATAATTTAATAGAATATTTAATTAAATAAATTGATTTGAATAATTAATTAAATTTTATTTAGAATTGTTTTCATAATTTAATATACAATACATTATCACCATTTCTAAAATTAATATTAAAAACTATTATCTTCAAGATCATTTTACAACCTTTTTTTTATTATCTCTTTTTATGATGATGATGATGATTAATCCACGAAGATCGAATTGGTCTATCGGACCTTAAGAGGGTAAGTGATTACTTGCGATTCTTTAGAATTTTGTTTTTGTCCTCGAAAAGCATTAAGAGAAGCTTTCCAAGATCACCATAGTTTTGTTGAGTTAAGAGGTTAGGAAGGTTGGTAGTGTGACAAATATTTTGAAAATAAGATATAATGTGGGTATAGGATGGACAATCTAAGAGAAAGTGGTTTTCATCTTCAACCTTCTTAGTGTCACAAAGGTGACACTCTTTCATCCCATGGCGTTTTAGGAACTGACCAACGCCCTGTTTCACTATGGAGGTCGTGAGAATTTGTTCGTATCTTAGCATTGCTTATTTTTTACCTTGCACTCGTCAAAACAGATAGATAATTTTGATTTTCTAGGTTAGGGTTGATTACATCCTTATAATACCTTAACTTTGTTTTTTCCTCTAACTCTTTATCACACCACATTTTCTCCTTAAATTTTGATTTGATGATATTTTTAATAGTATATTTATTCTGCAAAATGGTGTCTTCCATGATTCCTCAATAGTTTAGCCAAGAGTGGGCATCTCTATGCCATCCTCGCTTGAGTCGATGGTGGTTACGACTTGATTTTGAAGCAATTTTAGGAAGCCTATTGTCTTCCATGTTGTTTAACTTGTTCTTATACATTAGGTATCTAGTCATAGTTGTGCTCTCAATGGGGGAGAGGCTTGTTTCTAAGAGGAGGGTGGGATAGGGTGTATTTCCTTTAATTTTGAGATTATAGGTTATAAAATTCTATTGTATTTTCTCTATCTTTCTCCAGGATTCACGAGAGATACTATAGCCCCAGACTTTACATCCATAAAGAATAACAGGTGTAACGAGAGTCTCAAAGAGGAGTTTCTTCTTATCCCAAATCCAAAGATCTGTTGAATTACAATTGTTTTCAAGCCCATAATAAGCTTTCCATCCCGCAATAATCCTTTTCTCAATGCTATAATTCTAGTTGAGCTTGTGGTGAGTATCAATTCCAAGATATTTGTATGAAGTCACTTCCTCCAAGTTGTTGTTGTCATATACGAAGGTATCATAAGTGATTTTA
>SNQJ01S0069089.1:30225-46857 GCA_010110895.2 Picea sitchensis | reverse complement strand
CGCAAGGTTTGAAAATTATTTGTGAATTTCGACATTGTTTAGCCCCCTCTCTTGTCGCAATGTGGTCCATCTCATGTATTGGTCGTCATAGTTACCAACAGGGTAATATTGTTCCTTGATCACATCCACAAAAAATCTCAAGTGGGCTCGATCCCTTATATTCCAAACTTCTCTGTGGAACTTTGTTCTCGGTAAGTTTCCCACCAATGTTTGACATGGGGGAGAGCTTTAAGGGGTGCGAAAGTGATCTTTTCTTTGTCGGAAAAATTGTGAACAGAAAAATAACCTTCTAGCAGATTTAACCATTTTTCTAGGGCATCTGCATCTATCTGTTTTTCAAATACGAGAATATCAAATTTAACTTGTATCTTGAAAGGCGAGGTGCCCCCAAAGTGTCCACTCGATGAAGACGTACATGTTATCGGTAGGCGTTGAAGGATGTGGGCAAAATTCTCCATCATTCCGTTCCTTTGTCGCATGAGAGTTTGCTTAAGCAACATATTAATAAAATCTTCTACTCTGTTGTTTTCTTTTATTCTGCCATGGAGGGTTTCTTGGGCGTGCAAGAGAGACAAGCTTGAAACTCAACTTGCTACATTTGAACCTCGTCCGGGACATGCCCTGAAAACCGATCAAGAACGGCCTGCTCTAATACCATTGATCCTGATTATTTTCAGCACGAAATGAGAGCAAACATATGACACAGAAATATACAGAGATATTGCAAGAGAGCCAATAGTATAACAGAGGTATATAAGATATATAACAAGAGGCACGGATATACAGTAATACACAATTTCTATTAATGAACGAAATGTACAAAACTGTAGAAATACAGAGTGAAAGACTCACTAGAATGGTGGCAACTTATTTCTGAGAAGAGATGTGACGGCTACTCACATTCGCAAGAAGATAATTATTACAATGAGGCTCCAAAGGTCTTTTTAACATAAAGAGAATCAAAAACCCTAACCCCGGAAGATGAAAAACCAATAGTTTTTTGGACCCTGCTTTGGGTAGTTTGGTGTATCAATTTTTTGAGGGCGTAACTTTGGTATACAATCTTTGTTTGGGGTGCACGATAGCTCGTTAGAAAAGTATTAATGAGGAGCTTCATTTTGGGGGCTCAATCAAGGCCTTCAACAATCAATAAGGTTCTCGTTCGCGAAAAAAAACGTTGTTTAGGCCCTCAAAATGACCCCTGAAGTTTAGGAACTGAAAAACTGTTAAAAATAGTAAATTGTCAAAAAATTGTTTTGAGTCGGTGAAAATAGGTGGGTGGCCACCGATATCCACCTAAATCATTTGAATTGTTAACAATTGAAGAATATGGATTATGGAATTTTCTATCATTGTGATTTGAATTGTTTATGCAACTTGTAGAGATCGTATATGCAAAGCAAACAATAATCTCAATTGACATTAAAGCAACAGTGACAAAGAAAGTCGACATTTCAAAACCTAATGAATGATCTTCAAAGGTGGAGTATACAAAACTTACCATATTACTTACTTTCTCTCCAAATGGAGCTTGAGCCGCATGCACAAGCAAGCTCCTATCTAAGAATTTGTGGTTTTGGTTTTGGATGAGAAAATAAAATATAAAAAGACTTACCATATCACTTGCTTTCTCTACAAATGGTGCTCCCTTTGCATGCACAAGCAAGCTCCTATCTAAGAGTTTGTGGTTTTGGTTTTGAATGAGAAAATAAAATATAATGGAAAGGAGAATCCCAAATTGTTTGTTGATATGATATCATAGGATTTAAATAAGAAAATAAAAATAATGATATGATATCATAGGATTTAAATAAGAAAATAAAAATAATAAGAAAAGATAATCATACAAATGAAAAGAAAATTTTAAAGATATAATAAATAAGTATAATATAATATTTATTTATAATAAATAAGTATAATACAATATTTATGATAAATAAGTAATCATATAAAAAATGATGATAATATTAAGGGAGTTAAATAAGAAAATAAAAAGTAATAAGAAAAGGTAATTAGATAAATGAAAAGAATCACGGGAATCAGGTTAAGTTGATCTAATTGTGGAGGAGCAAGCAGTAATAGCATAGCATGGGTAGCAAAGCACATCTAGGGGTGGGAAAAGCATAAGAGCTTATAGATCTTACGCTAATTGACCCTTAATCCATTGATTCAGAACCAACAACACTAATTTGATAGCTTGTTAGAGAGCCAACACCTTGGCCAACATACCTTATAGTAGTAAAGGAGCCAACATCGAAGAAATAAAGGCATAGATCACATCCAAGCCAACATGTGAGCAAGCCGTGGAAGCAACACGAGTAGTATCAGTGTCACTAGCAATGAAAGCAAAGACATAAGTATCAACATCAGAGGTAGAGGTAGCATGGGGTACAACATAGGAAGCAGTTTGAGCTCTAGATCTCATGGTAGAGTTTGTTGTGGTTGTTCTAGTTGAAGTATAATCATATAAATGAGAAGAAAATTTTAAAAATATAATAAATAAATATAATATGATATTTATGATAAATAAGTAATCATATAAAAAGATGATGATAGTAAATATAAAATAATAATTTGAAGATTTATAGTTATTAAAAATAATACAAAATTTTAATAATTATGAGAGTAAATGTAATAAAATGGATATGAAAAAAAATGAAAAATAATATAAAATCTGGAAGTGAAGGGTTAATAGTAAAATGAATATTAATTTTAATATTAATAATTAAAGATTATATTAAAAAGGAGGTTGGAGTAAAACCAGATAAACTTTTTTTCCAAGGAAATTTTCACGGAAAATCCTCTGAGTACTTTCTTATGATCCATGGATGTTCTAAGGAAATTTTCTCCATGTTCCATGGATGGTAAACATGGTAAACCGTTGGAACTGAGTACTTCCTTCTGATCCATGGATGTTCTAAGGAATTTTTCACAGAACTTCCCCATGTTCCATGGATGGTAAACATGGTAAACCGTCGGACCTGAGTACTTCCTTATGATCCATGAATGTTCTAAGGAAATTTTCACAGAACTTCCCCATGTTCCATGAATGGTAAACATGGTAAACCGTCAGACCTGATTATAGAGCCTCACCTCGAGGGGATCAAGAGAGTTGAACCCATGACCTCCCCATCTGATCACTGGGTGAGAGATCTCACGCGAGACTCAAAACTGCTTGAGCTAACCCTCGGGCTAAGTTAAATGAGATAAACTGAAAAGTGCAAAATAAAATTGGGGCTAAGATTTACTTTTCACAAAATTTCAAAAACTCAAAAAACATAATGAAAACTCTCTATCATGTGTAGATTGAGCTTAAATATGTATCCATGACAACCATAATTTTGAAAAAACTGAAATTGCAAAAGAACTATCATATAGAACATGTTTAAGACTTAGCAAATTGTATATAGATTGGCCAATGAAGGGTTGTAATCCACTACCTTCCCTATTGAATCTATAGCCAAATCAATTGGAATACACGAGTTAGCATGGCTAATTTCAGAGCTTACATATCAAGAGATTGTATTATTGTTGTTTCCTCCTTAACTCGAAGAGAAACATAGTGAAAGAGTCATGCAAGGGGAGTGTGAATAGAGTAATGTTCACCTTCTATCATAGAAAGATGAAAAAAATCTATCATTTTAGAAACCCGAGAGTATAATAACATGTAATGACCATTACTTTTGAGTGCCCCCATGGCAAACCTCAAAGGTTGGATGCCTTAAGGAGAATTGCACCTTGGTCTCGAGAGAAAATCTCCTTATTCCTCACTAGTGGATCCAACTTCTTTGAACAATAATAAAATGAATATTGATAAAGGAGTGAAATAAATAATTGAGAAATCTTAATAAAATAAAGAAAATTGAAGAGATAATTGCAAAATGAATATTAATAGAAAATAAAATATTGAAATGGGGAGGGGAGAAAATAATACTTAGTATCAAGGACCAATAATAAGGTGAGCCAACTAACCAAAAGGAAATTGGGAACAAGTAAAAAAGGGAGATTAGGGATTTAGCTTAAAGAGTGTTAATAGAGGGGAAATAACCTAATAAGAAGTATTATAAATTATAAGATATTTGCAAAAATATAAATAGAATGTGGGGAGATGAAGGGCCAATACAAAGAAGGCACAAATTTAGGGAAAGAAAGTATTATGAAAAATAGTGAGTGGAGAAAAGGAGATGATAACCGATGTGTGAACACTGAAATTGTTTGGTTAGTTCCAAATAGACTCTGAAAGAGTTGATGTTTCAAACTAAATTAGTTAAAAGATAATTAGAGAAAATTTCAATGGCAGTCTCTTTGCACTTCAAATTAATGTTTGTTAACTTCAAGGGGGTTATTATGCAATCTAGAAACAAAGTGTGAACTTGGGAGACCTAAAACACTTCAATATGTGAATTTTACTTCTTCTTTTATAAAAACTATATCTGAAATCTGCATTAAATTAATCTAGATAACCATTAACAATGTACATTTATACCTAGTGAAAAATGTCTTAGGAATTATAAAAATTAGATCTGAAATCTACATTATATTAATCTAGACAACAATTAACAATGTACATTTATACCTAGTGAAAAAAAATATCTTGGGAATTGTCCAATTTTGTTGTGAGAGCACCTTAAATATGCCCTAAAAAATGTAAATCTATGAATGTAAAAAAAAAAAAAATTAAGAATTATAACTATGATGCTCATGCCTTGAACTTTGGTGGTTATGGAGTTCAAAAAACAATTAAGGAGTAGTTCCTAATGATAATTTATTGAGAAAAGTTTCAGTGAAGTGAGAAAAAAAACATTCAACAATTGAAGTCTAGCAGCCAAATAAGATGTATATCTTTATTTCAAAGCTGCAAATATTATAAAGTTTGGAGATATTGACTTTAATTTCAAAACACTCCATTAGATGTAAAATCATTTCCAAAGCACTTTCTTTCACCAATGTTCAAGGATAAATTCACGTGAAGAAGTTGAAAGTGACATTTAACTCGATGAATAATATGCTCTCACATTCACTCAAACTGAAAAGTGGGGTGTGAAGAGATTGAGTTTGACCAATTTAGTCATGTTAGTCACCATGACCAGAACCTATTAGAGGGCAAGTTAAGTTACATAAAAAAGATACAAAAGACCATGCAATTGAACTTCTCATATTTTCACTGTGTTAGTTTTAGGTGCAAGTGATGGGATGCTTTCAACCAAAGTAATGTAAAGGAATATCGTGATAGTGAGATAATATGTACTAATTCTAAAACAAGTTCATCCAGGAAATTTATGTTTCCCTAAAACATTGCAACCAATTTTTTTTATTTTAAACCCAAATGTGTTGGATCAAGATTGATGGTTCATACTAAGACATGGTTCCATCTAAGATCAAAACATGTTCTCGGGAACAACATTGTTGTCATGTCAAATGAGGAAGATAATCACAGTGAGTGGATATGAAGACCTATATGCACATGTTTTATTTCAATATTTATATTGTGGATGTGTGATTTTATTATGATTTTATATTATTAATCAATTATATATGTATTATAAATGATCACAATGGTAGTTAATTTTTTCAATTATTTAATAATTATTTAGAAAAATAGTTTACCCAAATCATGGTAGAGAATAAAAATTATATAATTAGTGATGAATTCAAAACTCTTATATGAAGGCATTATTAGTTATTGCCCAGTGATAATAATTTTAAAAAGTTAATTCAAATTACCAAAACATTTATCTTTTATCATTATGAAAAGTCAACCATTATCTTGAAAAAATAAATTGCTTTGGAACTTAAAGCTAGTTAATGAATTATAAATCATTTTTAATTGTAATATGTTGTTTTTTTAAAGAATAATTTAGTTGAAAGTCTTTATTTTTTTTTATTTAATATACATATTTTAGAATTATTTTAATAATTTAATAGAATATTTAATTAAATAAATTGATTTGAATAATTAATTAAATTTTATTTAGAATTGTTTTCATAATTTAATATACAATACATTATCACCATTTCTAAAATTAATATTAAAAACTATTATCTTCAAGATCATTTTACAACCTTTTTTTTATTATCTCTTTTTATGATGATGATGATGATTAATCCACGAAGATCGAATTGGTCTATCGGACCTTAAGAGGGTAAGTGATTACTTGCGATTCTTTAGAATTTTGTTTTTGTCCTCGAAAAGCATTAAGAGAAGCTTTCCAAGATCACCATAGTTTTGTTGAGTTAAGAGGTTAGGAAGGTTGGTAGTGTGACAAATATTTTGAAAATAAGATATAATGTGGGTATAGGATGGACAATCTAAGAGAAAGTGGTTTTCATCTTCAACCTTCTTAGTGTCACAAAGGTGACACTCTTTCATCCCATGGCGTTTTAGGAACTGACCAACGCCCTGTTTCACTATGGAGGTCGTGAGAATTTGTTCGTATCTTAGCATTGCTTATTTTTTACCTTGCACTCGTCAAAACAGATAGATAATTTTGATTTTCTAGGTTAGGGTTGATTACATCCTTATAATACCTTAACTTTGTTTTTTCCTCTAACTCTTTAT
The DNA here is from genome assembly GCA_010110895.2 of Picea sitchensis. Taxonomy (NCBI): domain Eukaryota; kingdom Viridiplantae; phylum Streptophyta; class Pinopsida; order Pinales; family Pinaceae; genus Picea; species Picea sitchensis. The sequence goes on along the minus strand of SNQJ01S0069089.1, from coordinate 40,298 downwards.
CACACCACATTTTCTCCTTAAATTTTGATTTGATGATATTTTTAATAGTATATTTATTCTGCAAAATGGTGTCTTCCATGATTCCTCAATAGTTTAGCCAAGAGTGGGCATCTCTATGCCATCCTCGCTTGAGTCGATGGTGGTTACGACTTGATTTTGAAGCAATTTTAGGAAGCCTATTGTCTTCCATGTTGTTTAACTTGTTCTTATACATTAGGTATCTAGTCATAGTTGTGCTCTCAATGGGGGAGAGGCTTGTTTCTAAGAGGAGGGTGGGATAGGGTGTATTTCCTTTAATTTTGAGATTATAGGTTATAAAATTCTATTGTATTTTCTCTATCTTTCTCCAGGATTCACGAGAGATACTATAGCCCCAGACTTTACATCCATAAAGAATAACAGGTGTAACGAGAGTCTCAAAGAGGAGTTTCTTCTTATCCCAAATCCAAAGATCTGTTGAATTACAATTGTTTTCAAGCCCATAATAAGCTTTCCATCCCGCAATAATCCTTTTCTCAATGCTATAATTCTAGTTGAGCTTGTGGTGAGTATCAATTCCAAGATATTTGTATGAAGTCACTTCCTCCAAGTTGTTGTTGTCATATACGAAGGTATCATAAGTGATTTTATTGGATTTAATAATCATGACCTTAGTCTTATCAGTATTAACAGTCATACCCATATTGGAGCAAAAATCCTTGAGGATTCTTAGTTGGTTTTCAAGATCATGGGGACTCATTTCCATAAAAACGATATCATCAGCATAAAGAAGAAGATTGATGACTATACCAGTGAGAGTAAGGTTGACACAACCTGCTTTTTCCAAACAATCTTCTAACTTGTCAATGTATATGCCAAAAAGGGTAGGGGACAAGGGACAACTTTGTTTGACTCCAATATTGCAGTTAATCTCTTTCGACCAACCCTTGGTGTTTTAAAATTTAGCAATAACGTTCTCATACATCCTTATTGTAGCAACCCTCAACTCGAGAGGCACTTTATCACTTCCAACCTATTCCAAAGGTTTTTCCTAGGAACCATGTCAAAAGATTTTCTAAAGTCAACAAAACAACAACAAAGATTGGTTTTAGTATTGCGTAGCTCCTCTGCAATGATCCTAAAGGTAATAAGATGGTCCACAGTTGAATAATATATCCTAAACCTTGCCTGACCTTTAGCTCTTTTACCGTGACATTCTAGCCAAAGGCTAATATTCTTTTCCAAAATAATTCCATAAAGTTTGGCTAAAATCGAGCTAATCATAATGGTCCTATAATTAGAGGGAATGTTTCTATCCCCATTTTTAAAAATAGGAACAACGAGGCTTTGCGTCCCAGGTTTAGGGAAACCATGCTTGACTCCTAAATTGAAGAGCTTGTGTATGTGAGGGATAAGGACATGTCCTCCAATTTTAAAAATTTCAGCTTGGTAGCCTTCAATGTCCTTATATTTCCCATTTGCAAGTTGCTTAACCCCTAACTCTATGTCATCTAAAGAAAAAACTGCATTCTTTGTAGGAACAATAGGAATGGTATCCATGGCATTAGGGAACTCGTAAAGACTTTTAAGGTAGTAATTCCAATCCCTTAAGGGAATCATATTGTTTTCTTGAGTATCGTGGTTTAGAATTTGGCTCCAAAACTTCTTAGGATACATATTAGATAGTTGTGAAAGTTGCTCTTGCCTTTTATTGATATAATGCATTTTTTCCTTTTAGTTAGGGATTTGTACGTATTGATCTTATCGAGTTTTAAGGACTCATTAGAAGCATCCCGAATGGATTTCCTAGCAATTTTACATTTAATATAAAAATTGAGAATTATTTTCATTATTTAATAGAAGATTTAATCAAATATGATTTAGAATTGTTTTCATGATTTGATATGAGAATTATTTTATTATTTTATAGAAGATTTAATCAAACAAATAAATTTTAAAAATTAATCAAATATGATTTAGAATTGTTTTTATGATTTGGTATGTAAGATGTTATCACTATATAAAATTGGAGGAATAATTGTTTTGTTGGATTCAACTACTATTATTATAATTTTATCAATATTAATAAAATAAGTTTTTTAAAAAGGGTAATTTTTTAAAAATATGACTTAATTTTAAAACAATAATAAGTTGATTTAAGAAATAATCAAATCATGAAATCATCGATTGAATCATTTAATTAAGTTTGTCATCATGTTTAATCAATATATTGTATTTTCCTCGACAACAAAAATTTCATCTGAAAAACAAGTTAAAGATTTTATGGCATTAAATGATTATAAGATTTTGCAATCATGACCTCAATGAAATGATTTCATATAGCTACAATTAAACATTATATGACATCTCTTATGTGTATCCATTGAAGGGTTTTGAAATGAACCAAGGGGTTCTTTATCCTCAACATACATTCAAATGTCTCGACATTTGAATATGGATCGAATCAAGGAACATGAATCAATATCCAATCAGGAAATTTTAATATTTCCATACATATAAATTTCAATAAATATTGAAATATAATTGTATGGAAATGGAGCGATATAGGATCTTTATGAACAATATATTATTTTTATAAAATAGTATAGGAAGAGGTAATATAGAAAGAGCTATAAGTTACAATAGAACTGATTGGTATTTGTCCGGAAAAAAGATCATTTAGTTAATTCTAAATTAAATAATTGATACATCTCAAATTCAATTTAAAAATGGAGAAATATTTAATAATGTTAAGCATTAACATATACATAATACGAGAGGTTAACAATTGACTTGCGAGTTTTAGAGTTTACAACAAGCTAGGGTTTAGGGTTTGTTTTCAAAACTCCATGGTGTAGGCTAGAGGGGGGGTGCAACTCCCTCTTACAACAATGTTCTAGCAGGGGCACAACGCATCTCCACGGGCCATGATCTAATTCCCTCAAATCATAACAAGTCCAGGGATCACGCATCAGGAGCATGAGGGACAAGGAACCATGTTGTTGAAGTCCAGAATACTAATAAGGAAAATTGCAACCAGAAACAACCTTCTCCGAGGAGATCAAGCAAATGCATTCCAAAGGAAACAAAAAGCCCCAAGTATGAGATCACATCATAAAGAATAGGAGAATACATAAAATTTATGTACGACCATGCATTCATCGAAAAATTCATGAGTCTATGGCCTACAGAGAAAGTTCTGGTCTGGTGGATCAAGATGCATTAGAATCCAAAGGGCCAGGTAGATCTCAAACTCGGCTCCAGAGGGATTTTTACAACAATTTTCACCAGCCTAGAAGACCGAGACATGGAGTTTGAAAATAGCCCTTATTTCTTCAACTCGACAAGACTTTACCTTCGACCTTGGACAAAGAAATTTAGTCCAGAAAAGGAGGAATTTTAAGCCGCTCCAATGTGGATCCATCTATATTCGCTCCCGCAAGAATTCTGGGACGCCAAAATCTTGGAAGGAATAAGCAATGCACTAGGATCCTCTGTAAAACTTTCATAGGTCACTAAGAAAGGTAGATATACCTCCTATGCCCGCATATACATATACATGAATGTCTCGGAAGCCCTGCTAGAATCAATATGTTTGAGTTATTAAAACACAAAATGGATGCAAACCATTGACTATAAGAACATACCATTCCGCCATCGGAAATGCCATGAACACAACCATCTCTTCAGATATTTCTTGCATGTTCCGCTGCCACCAATAAAAAATGCCACCATAAGAGATGTTGATGGTTTTGAGAAGTTTTTTACTCGAAGATGACCAATCAGAAGGCCCACAACACCACGGGGTAGCAAGGAGATCAAAACCAGCAATAGCTATGATATTTTATCACAAAATCCAGACAATCCCAACAATAATGCAGGAGAAGAGACATAACTACAACAACATACAATGACAAAACATGGTATGAGAAAAAAATATGGAGGAACAAGCGAAACGTCGCAAAACAACGAACAACAACACTCTAGATGAGACTGAACAAGAAGAGGATATGTGAGATGACGACAACGATCATGCTAAATCCAAATATGGAGAAGTAATAGAACTCAAGGATCTTGACCTCCAATCCATAGTTGATGCTTGGAAACATCAAGATCTGAGCTCAATCCCAGACCAACAAATTCATCTCACAAAAGAGGCCATAATCAAAACAAGGATCGTCGAGGTTCATCTCACAAAGGTAAGCACTATGCATCCCCTTCCCTAGGAGTCAAAATAAAATCTTCCAAAGATGTCCCCAAAATTTCTAAGGAGGAGAAAAAATGAGGTCGTAGAAGTAACAAACAATGCCTTCAGGAGCTAGGGGATTTGCTAGTAAATTCTGGGTGGATAGTGTTGATGATGGAAAAATTCCCACCCAATAACCCCAACATCCCATGAATATTGTCTCCTAGAACATCAGAGGCCTGAATGGAAAAAGCAAGCACCAGCTTCTTAGGAACAAAATCCTTAGAGAATAACCTACTATTGTGATGCTTCAAGAAACTAAATGTAATGGTGACTTGATTCCAAAACTTGCCCCCAAAATTTGGAAAGGCTCCCAAGTGGTTGTGATTGATATTTGGAAAGGCTCCCAAGTGGTTGTGATTGATGCTCAAGGTGCGGTAGCGGGCTTAGATTTTTTATGGCACACAACTAAAATATCCATAACAAATTTCTTTTCAACTCAGAGATCTGTTTCTACCCGCTTTCAGTTAGTTGGCTTTGCAGAATCAGGTTTCCTAACCAATGTATATGGACCACAAACAATCTTGAATAAGATCTTTTTTTTAACTCTATTAAAGCACTCTGAACCATCATTGGGGATAATCACTGGCTAGTGTGTGGATACTTCAACATTATAACCTCACTTGTAGAGAAAAGAAGAGAAATAAGAAGATTGGATCAAGACTCACAAAGCTTTAGAGAAACCATGTGACAATTAAACTTGATAGACATAGACACAACAAATAGATTGCATACTTGGAATATCCATCTAGACAGAGATCATCGAGTAGTGTCTTGAATGGATCGTTTTCTAGCCTCAAAACCCCTCATGCTGTCAAGATTTCACTTAGAAGCTTCCATTTTGCCAAGCATGGGATTAGATCACTAGCCTATCAAACTAGAGATTGACTTACAAGGCAACTTGAGAAATCACCCCTTTCATTTTGAGTGCTTCTGGTTAGATCACCCATCATTCCAAAACATCATTCGACAATGGTGAAATGAAGCAAATTTTGTGACATGCTCCCCTATGCTCATATTTCAACAAAATCTCAAGCACATCAAGTTCTAACTTAAAAATGGAACAAGGAGTTTGGAGACATCTTTAAGACCAAGAGAGAAATCAAGAGCCAAATGGAACATATTCAACAATCCATGTTCCTCGGAGGGCGAACATAACAACTAATCACAACAAAGGCTTTGTTGCAAGCACAATTAGATTAATGAACCAGGAAAGAAGAACTTCATTGGAAACAAAAATCAAGAATGTGGTGGCCCAAGGAGGGCGAAAAAAATACCAAATTCTTTCACAGATCCATGATCTAACGACGCCATCACAACATAATTGCCACTATAAAAGAGAACCAAGAAAACCGACTGAAATATCATGTTAATATTGAAAAGGAGTTATTCCATTACTACAAAACTCTCCTCTCAAAACCACAACCAGATAGAAGAATGGCCATACAAAAAATTACTAGATATATCTCCAAACTTGTATCCCAATATCAAAATAATGCCTTGCTTAGACCAATTACCCCTGTGGAAGTTGAACAGGAAGTCATGGAATTTCCAAAGGGAAAATCATTGGGTCCAGATGGCTTCATCACTGACTTCTGCCAGGCTTGTTGGCCAATCCTCAAGAAATATATTCGAGCTCTGGGGAAATACTTCTGCAAATTCTTCAATGTGCTACCATCCCTTGATGCCACCTTCTTGGCTCTTATTCCAAAATAAAACAAAGAAGAAGATCCCAACAATTTCAAACTTAAATCCCTTTACAATGTGATTTACAAAATCATCACTAAAGTCAAAGTCATAGTGAACCATCTTAATCTAATCCTTCCTTCCTTGATTTATCCTGAGCAAATTGGTTATGTGGAGGATCACTAGATTCTTGATGACATAATTATAGTTCATAAAATGATACACTCTCTTAAAACCACCAAGACTCCTGGCATGCTTATCAAATTGGATATGTCTAAAGCCTTCGAAAGGCTCAGTTGGAAATACATTCAACATGTTATCTTAGCCTTTGGTTTCTCTCCAACCTGGATCAAATGGATCATGTCCCTTACTTTCCTTAGCCTTCTTCTCTATCCTGGTAAATGGATATCCATTTGTGACCTTCTCCCCTTCCCATGACATCCGACAATGATATATATTATCCCCTTTCCTCTTTATCTTAATGGTCGAGGGACTAGGTATAGTTATTAAAGAAGCAATGGAAAACAAATCAATCAGAGGTTTAAGTTTCTTTTAGGATGACCTTGCAGTCTCCCACCAACAATTTGTTGACGACACAATGCTCATGGGTATTCCCATTGTTAGTGAGGCTCAATCCATCAAGCAAGTCCTCTCAGACTTCATGAATTCCTCAAGTAACTTTATTAATCAAGGTAAGTCTCAACTTTTTTCTTTAACACTCCTACTATTCAAATTAACATTTCCAGGATTCTTGGATTTCAACGAAGCTCCCTTTCTTCCAAATATCTGAGTGCTCTTCTTGTGGAGAATTTCCTATGTTGATTTAAAAGTCTGTTTTACTGTCTTAAGGTTAACCTCACGAGGATATGAATCCCCCTGTGTTTTTAGAGAGGCGATATTCCTCTTTTTCTTATGAAATTATAAACAAAAATAAAGCAAATTTTGAGAAGGACCAAACTTTTGAAAAACTAACATTCACATTCAAAACAGTACCTGAGATTGGGACCATGTATCCTTTAAAGAAAATATATACAATATATTACAAGATACATAAACCAAATGAGTATGATAAATAAGAGGTTTACCTTTCCATCACAACATTCATCAAGACAATAAATAGTATCCATAGTAAATAGATAAGAAATATGGACCACATATATAAGAGAACTTTAAATGATCATTCCATTAAACACCAAAAATATTATGATGGATAAAACATTTGGAAACTTAAGCTTCAAATCAAAGTCTTTGAGAATACAATAATGTAGTATCCCAAGTAGTTCTCTAAGAGTTTCAAAAAATAATATAAGTCTTTAAATAATAAGTAAATGTCTTTAAAGAAAATATTTGCATTCACCCTTCAAAGAGGACTGGGATGGGGCTCCCAAAGACCATAAAATGAAAAGACTTAGAAGATAAGAGGAAAACAATCAAGGATAGCCTGGTTTTCACATAATATTGAGAAATAGAAGGCAACATGACAAATGATTGTGGAATAAATAGACATAAGGGGGGGGGGGACAAAGTTGTTTCTTGACTCACTGTGATGGAAAATTATCGTAACCTTTTACTTTCTTTGAGGTGTTTCTTTCAAAGATGCATGTTGTGGTTGAGGTGGCATAACTGATGCAACTGCTTCTTGATTTTTTGGCTCAGTAATTTTGATTAATGCCTTTTTAAACCACTCCTCGATATACTCCCTTAAAGGAGTTACAGTGATTTCACACTTAGTTTTAATTTCAAATAATTCATTTTCAAATTCTCTCAGATCCATCTCCGATCGATGCGACGTGTCATCAACTTCATCATTTCTATTGATATACCGAACTAACCATTTTTCAACTTCTTCGGAAAAGTCTATTATTTCGGTGAATTCATTTGCCCAAGAAATTTAATGCATTAATTTGTTCCATTAAAGTTTCCTTTGATAAAATCATCGTATCCATCAATAAATTGGGACCATCAAGTTGCTTCATAAGATCCACAATCTTAAGAAACAAATCACCTTTTTTTTTCAAAACCTCAATCTCATTTATCATTTCTTTCAAATCTTTAATTCTTCTTATCCAACATGCATTGATATGTTTCATCCGGTAAGTTGAAGGAAGGTTTTGTTCTTTTCTGTGAGCTCAATTAAGCTCGAGACTTTAGCTGAGATTGTACTCACAACTTCCCTGTAAAATCCTTCATCATTTTCTAGATCATTTTGCATATATTCCTTGAAATTTTGTATTCTTGATGAAATACTAGCAATACTTTGAGCAAGGTCCCAAATTTCTTGAATCATATCAATTCTTTTATGTATGGCATCACCAACATATTTTCTTCTTGCTTGTAATAAACTTGAAAAGCCTTTATATTTATTGTTTCTTTCTAGAACATTTTCTAACACAGGTGCAGGTTGGATTGAATTCAAATGCTCTAGAAACAAAACTTCTAACTATTTTATCCTTTGTCTCAACTCTAAATTTTCTTTTTCCATATTATCAATAGACTGCTTCAAAGCTTCTCCAGTTGCTCCATGTAACTATGCAATTTTTTATGGTCAAACTCCATCAAAACCAATTGATGACTTCCATCTTTCTAATGACTTCTTATTTTTAGTATTGACTTTTTCCAATAATATTTTTTTAAATTCACAATTGTAGGCCACGTGGTGCAAAGTAAAAGATTCCTCTTCGAATATTTCAAGTTCTTGGGTAATAAGGGCTTCAACAATTTCCCTAGTGTTTAGTAGTCTTTGTGCAGACCTACTAGGTTCTTCAATGAGCTCATTGATATCCATTGTTCGTGGACTTTCATGGATTTCAAATATGCTTAACCCTGTTGTTGATGTATTTATTTTTCTTTTGACTGAAGTATATGCAATATGATAGTTTTCAAGACTTTTTCTAGGTGGGTATTTATCACCACCATCGTCTGACCCTCGAGCTGATTCATTTCTTATCTCCATACCATTGGTTCTATTCTTTGTTTTTGATGGAGTACTATTCTGGGACGTTGTTGGTGAATTGGGGTTTTTATCTGTCACTTCCTTGTCATGATGTTTGTGACCTTCATTTGTGCTATTTATTTCTTCCATATCATTTGAAACTTGATCTGTCGCAATTTCACGAAGATCTAGATTATCTCCACCACCTTCTTGACATTGTTCAACATTGGTGAAATATGAACAATAACCAATTAATTCCATGTGTGTAGTGAATTTGTTATTTGGGCCAAAACCCTTAACAAATTTGGCTTCCTTTAAGCCCAGTTATTCATGATGTCCTGTCAGTTCGTCGAGATAGGTCACATGCTTAACAATAAATTCTCCAATTTTCCATGGTAGGGGTGAATTGTTTTTTCCTTCTATCATAAAATAAATTGGCCTAGGTTTTATATTGTCTACACATTTTGTTGACGAAAATTCTATCCAATACATAAAATGGGAGAATAAAAGGCAATTTTCTTCACCACAAAATAATAAGATAACAATAAATTCTTCATAAGTTTCATAAATTCCTTTACTAGAGAGAAAGGTAGCTACTTCAAGAGATGGTCTCAATGTATTAGGACCAAAAATTAACTTTTTAAACTCAGAAATAAAATTGTTATGGACTGGGTAAAAGTTGTATTGAGTTTTGTGTCTATACAATGTCGAATACCATGCATAAATTGGTTCCATCTTAAAATCCACATGATTTTCCCTCGTCAAATATTCAAACACGTGACCATAAGAAATGGCATTGATCCAGGAGGATCTGTAACACTCACAATGGTCCAAGAAGATCCATAACGCTTACAGAGGTCCAGAAGGATCCTTAACTGCTCAATCGTCTCAAAAGTTCTCGAAAATGACTTCATTGCGTAGAGCTCGACGATAGCTTTCCAAGGGTGAAAAAATCTCCTCAAACAGATTTCGTATGCAAAAGATATAGCTGGTCAAAGTTCAGGTCAACATGGTCCAAAAAGTCAAAGTCAAAGGTGACATGTGGCATGTGTTAATATTATGGTAGTTGCGGGAGGTATTTACCTCCACGTGTGAACTTGACGAGAATAGAAGACTCCGGAAAGCAAGAGAAAACCCTAATGAGTTGGCTAATAACCCTAGAAGTCTTGTCGGTTCAAGAAGATAATTTATATTAGGTTATTAGCCTCCAAGAGAAGAATTCGGCCAGAA
>SNQJ01S0069089.1:7535-25180 GCA_010110895.2 Picea sitchensis | reverse complement strand
TTCTATATTCTAACAACATGACCATACAGACCATACGATGTTGATGAGGCAACACCGCAGAATGCCATGTGACACATCATACCACTGACTGAGCAGGTGACAAGGCGACTATATAGGCACAAGTGGACAAGTCAGATTTTGACACGTGGCATACAAGAACAGGGGGAACAATGAGAGGTTGCCATGTGGCATCCTCCCATTGTAATTTTTTGTTCATGGTTATCAAAAAAATTGGAGGTCGAATGGAGTAGAATTCTCGACCTCACACCTATAAGTCTAACAACTTACCATTACGCTACAACTGTATCACTTAACCACTAATGGCACAAAACGTATATGAGTTAGTTTAAAGGATTAGTTGGTGGGAAAAGGGGGCTGAGAGCTAAGCCCCTGGCCCAAGGTTTATTTGGAATCCAATGTAACCATGCTCCAAGAATCATGGGAGGGCTAACAAACTCCACCACCAAACATAACTACAATATACTATATATAATATATATATAGTTGCATAAAGCGCCAAAGGGGGAGAGGTCGAACTCGTGACCTCCTTCTAAGAATATAAATGCCTTAACCATTGCGCCAAAGGAACCTATTGCTACAAGATCTCAACCATATTACATTTAGTGTTTTCCAAAAGGCTCGGACAATAATTAGGGGACCGTGCCCTATTTAACCAGCATGTAGATCAAGACATGGTACATCATGATAGAGTACGGATTTGGGTATCGAAGTTTGTGCCAGGGGAATCAAGACTTTGGGATTGCATCGTAATGCATGCCTAAAGGTTCCTTAATGGAAATATATGAAGTTTATACTCATTTTTCTCATAATTTTGCAAGGAATTCGATTGTGCACTATGTTTTTTACTTTGAGCAATGAGTAAAAAGGTCATTGCAAAAACACAAGCATTTGAGCATTAATAAAGTGGCCTCAATTGGAAGCAAACTCGAAGACGGAGCCCAAATTGGGTGAACTTCGTTAACAAACTTGTGTGGCATATTATTGTTGTTCTATTTCACTCAATTATGTTGCAAGTTATTGGTCTTTAAAGTGGATTTGGATAGATAAGTAAATTCACACGTCTTATGCAATCAGTCAAACAATCAGTATTATTTTGAAATCAAGAAAGATGATTGTGTATATTAAAGAATAATTAACATATAAGAATTTTTTGGATCAGGCACAAATTAAGTAAGAAGTCATGTAGAATTTTCAAGTCTTTTTTAAATTACCAAGTTGGAAAGATACCTCACTCGAAATAAGAAAACCCCAATCTATAATAGTTTTTTCATGCAAAGCATAATGCAGGGCATATATGACATTTCTTGGTATAAATGCAGTATATTCCAGACCAATAATACGATTGAACACCATGCAAATTCTTCGTATGGGTATTTTATGTTGAAATATTGTAACTTCGAAGAATATTCTAATTATATTTGAGTTATTATCTTATAGATCAAATCCCCTTTTGTGGATTGATCATGTCAGGTATCGTATAAGATTAAATCCCCTTTTGTGGATTGGTCAAACCATATTTATTTGGTGGTATTTGTAAAGTCGTCCCCTAGTGTTTATAAAGTGGTTTTAACCACTTCTATAATTGGACTCATTCTTGAAGAGAATGACCTTGCAAAATTCATAAAAGAAAATGTACCGGAACCCGAAGAAAATGCAGCCAAAGAGAAGTACAAGAAGGATATGATTAATGCTAAAAGAATAATTGTAGATTTCATTAAAGACCACTTTATCCCTCGAGTTTATCCTAAGAATACTCCAAAATATATGTTTGATGCCCTAACCAGAATGTATGAAGGAAAGAACATCAACCAGAAGATGAACATTAGAACCCAACTCAATAATACAAAGATGCAAAAAGGAGAAACAGTTCAAGACTATTTCTCTAGGGTTTCTCAATTCAAGGAACATTTAGAGGCAATTGGAGACAACTTAGATGAATATGAACTCATAATGACAACTCTTAATGGTCTCACAAGACCTTGGGATGCCTTCATCCAAACTATTTGTGCAAGAAAAGAGAAACTCCAATTTGACAGTTTATGAGAAGAATGTGTTCAAGAAGAAGGAAGAGTGGCCAAYCGAGAAGCCRTATTATTAAGATATGAAGATCAAGCCCTAGCTRCTCATGCTAAAGGTGGAAAGAAAAAGTCTCATTTTCAAAAGGAGACCCACTTTCATAAAGCATCTCACTCTCCAAAGAGATTCCAGAAATATCMTAAGGGTCAAAGAAAGGGAAAAGATTTCTCCTCCTGTCAATGTTATCATTGTGATAAGATAKGACACATTGATAAGAACTATCCTCCCATAATGGAAGAATACAAGAGGAGAAATAACAAAATACATCATACCCATGGAGCTAAAGATGATGAGCCACTAACGAAGTTAACTAAAGAGGAGATTAAAGATTATGTTTTGTTTTCCGCCCTCTCAGGATCTGTAACACCTAGAGAGGATACTCAGCTTATATATAATGGTGCCTCTAAGAACATCACAAGTCAGACAAACATTCTCTCTAGCCTTACAAAAAAGGAACCCCCCCAAAAAGTTTCACTTGGAGATGATTATCAGTACCCTATCAAAGGAATGGGAGAATCAACCTACAAACTTGATTCATGAACTCTGATGAGAATGGAGGATGTACTTTATATACTAGGATTGACAAAGAACTTACCTTCTATCTCAACCCTAGATAAGAAAGGTTTTGGGGTTGCATTAATAGATGGTGAAGTTCTTATGTRGTCTAAAGGAAAAACTATAGAAGATTTAGTTGTTATTGGAACAAAAGAAGGTGGTTTGTACAAGTTAAAAGGTCACTCAGATGTAGCCTTGACACACTCTACTGGAAGTCCTTGTGAACTTTGGCATAAAAKACTAGCTCACATCAAATACAAAGCCTTACCATATGTAAGCAAGGTAGTTACATCTTTACCAGAATTAAAGGTTGATCATGAAGGTGTATGCAAGTGATGTGCACAAGGAAAGAACATAAAGAATCATTTTCCAAAGAGCGACAGTAAAGCAGAAGGAATCTTGGAACTTGTCCACTCAGATGTATGCGGTCCAATGCCATCAACCTCTCTAAGCAGGTATGTATACTATGTATATTTTATTGATGATTACTCTTCTAAGACTTGGGTTTATTTCTTGAACTCTAAAGATGAAGTACTTGGAAAGTTCAAGGAATTCAAATCCTTGGTAGAAAATCTCTCTGAAAAGAAAATCAAGATACTCAGGTCAGACAATGGAGGAGAGTACACTTCAAATGAATTTGGAAGATTTTGCAGAGATGTCAGGATTAAGAGGGAGCTCGCCACTCCCTATAATCCTCAAAAAAATGGTGTAGCAGAAAGAAAGAATAGAACGATTATGGAAGTAGTAAAGACTATTATTCACGATCAAGATATTCCAATGCACTTATGGGATGAAGTAGCAAGAACAACAATATATGTCCAAAACAAATTATCCCATAGTGCACTTGAATTCAAAACTCCTGAAGAAATGTTCACCAGAAGTAAGCCATCTCAAAATATTTGGTTGTCCAGTATTTGTACACATTCCAAAAGAAAAGAGAACCAAGTTGGATCCTTCAGGAAAGAAGGGAATATTTGTTGGATATTGTGAGGTCTCTAAGGCCTTTAGAATTTACATACTAGGTTACCATCATATTGAGATCAATAGAGATGTAACCTTTGATGAATATGCATCACTCAAAACATCAAGGAAATGCCAGCTTGAAGAAGTATATGAAGAAGAACATGCAGCTCCCAGAGTTACAGAACCAGTGAAGGAAGTTACAGATACCCCTAATGATGAGATTCCAGAAGATCATGATAGGATAGAATCTCAAGAACCTCCCTGTATGACAATCTCTCACAAGAGAAAGCCAGCTTGGGAAAGATAACTTATTCAATATGCAGAGAAGTATAGTGCCCCAGAAAGAACCATGAAACAAAGAAAGAAACCTAGGACATTCTCTAGCTATATGGCCTTAATGTGTGATCTCGTAGAGAAGGAACCTACTTTCTTTGAGGAAGTCGTTTAGAAGAAAGATTGGATGGAAGCCATGACAGAATAATACCAATCCATTATAAATAATGATGTATGGGAAATAGTTCCCAGACCAAAGAACAAAGATGTGGTATCTTCCAAGTGGATATACAAAATAAAACATGCACCAAGCGGAAGTAGTGAAAAATATAATGCAAGATTTGTGGCTCATGGATTTTCTCAAAAGGAAGGTATTGACTATGAAGACACATTTTCTCCTCTAGCCAAATACACTTATATCAGAACCATCATAGCTCTTGTAGCCAAAATGAAGTGGAAGTTGCACCAAATGGGTGTGAAAACAACCTTCTTAAATGGTGTTATTGAAGAAGAAGTGTATATAGAAGAACCAAAAGGGTTTGAAGTTGAAGATAGAAAGACTCATGTATGGAGGTTGAAGAAATCCATGTACGGGTTGAAGCAAGCCCCTAAAGATTGGTATGGTAGAATTGATAGTTTCCTGACGAGCTTGGGCTTTACCAAGAGTAAAGTTGATCCTAACCTTTACTTCAAGATTATGAATGATGAGCCAGTTATATTATTACTATATGTGGATGATTTATTCTCGACTGGAGAAGAAAAGCTCATCACAGATTGCAAGAAGAAGCTCGTTGCAGAGTTTGAGATGAAATACCTAGGCCTGATGCATTATTTCTTAGGTCTTGAAGTTTGGCAGAGCCCAGAGAATATCTTCCTTAACCAAGGGAAGTATGCAGTTGAAATACTGAAAATATTTGACATGTTGGAATGTAAATCCATGGACACACCCATGGAAACGAATTTGAAGCTCTTGGTTGATACTTCGTCAGAGTTGATTGATGATACTCTATACAGACATATTATTGGATCGTTGATGTATCTAACGAATACTAGGCCATATATATGCTTTGTTGTGAACATCTTGAGTCAGTATCTGGTGGATTCCAGACTTATTCACCTTGTATCTGCAAAGCATGTGATTAGATACCTTAAGGGTATATTGGATTATGGTCTCTATCATACTGGAGATCATGAATTCTGATTGCATGGTTATACTGATTCAGATTGGGCTGGAAGTGATTCAAACAGAAAGAGAACTTCAGGATGTTATTTCTGTTTGGGGTCAGCCATGACTTCATGGCAAAGCCGGAAGCAATCTAGTATAGCTCTCAGCATGGAAGAAGCAGAGTACATTGCAACATGTTCCGCCAGTTGTGAATCCATATGGATTTGGAAGTTGTTGACAATTCTGTTCGATCTAGAGATGGAAGCCACCGTGATTCTATGTGATAACCAGAGTTGTATAAATATGATGGAGAACCCAATGTTCCATGATAAGTCGAAGCAAATAGATATTTGGTATCACTACATTCGTGTAATGGTGCATATGGGAGATATAAAGCTCCAATATTTTGGCACAAGTGAGCAGGTTGCAGATGTGTTGACCAAGCCTCTGTCTCATGTGAAGTTTGAGTACTTATGAGACAAGCTTGGTGTAGTTCTAAAGGAACTCCCTCAAACGGGGAGTGATGTTGATGATATTATGGTATCCTAACCAATAGCGGGTAGCTCCGTTAGGATTTTATATCTTAGAGGATTGATCATGCTTGGGTAGATCCCGAATGTTCGATAAGGACAGTCTATCAGAGTGCATGTGCATGTATATGCCAGCTGTGGTCAGTAGTGGTAGCTTCATTATGATTTTCTATCCTTGGGAATCTTATGATTTCTGGGAAGATCTCAAAGTTCCGGTAATGACAGTCTGTCAGAGTACCATGTGGTAGCTTGTTAGGATTTTATATCCTAGGGAATATTATGATTCTTGGGCAGATCCCAAAGGTTCAGTAAGGACGATCTGTCAGAGTACCACAAATGTTGTTGTTGATGCATATGTCTCATTCTGTTGCCACGTGTTGATGATGTTGTTGTCCCAGCTTCATGTTGTTGATGATGTTGTTTTAGCTTCGTGTTATTGATGTTAATGTTCCAGCTTTGTGTTGTTGATGATGTTGTTTCAGCTTCCTTCTATTGATGTTGATGTTTCAACTTCATGCTGCTGATGATGACATTACTCCAGCTCCATGTTGTAAATGATGATGATATTGATGATGAGAAAAATTTTTAATGATTTATAAATGTGCCAATCAGTGTTCCAGATGTTGATGATGATGTTTCCCTCTTCTTCTCTTGATGATGGTGTATTGGGTCATGTCAGTAGAATAGCCTTCTCATTAAGGGGGATTGTTGAAATATTGTAACTTCGAAGAGTATTCTAATTATATTTGAGTTATTATCTTATAGATCAAATCCCCTTTTGTGGATTGATCATGTTAGTTCTTGTATAAGATCAAATCCCTTTTTGTGGATTGGTCAAACCATATTTATATGGTGGTATTTGTAAATTTGGCCCCTATTGTTTATAAAATGGTTTTAACCACTTCTAGAAGAAGTCGTCCCTACTATGTGAAGATACATAACCCTGGCACCTCCTCAACTAGTATTTATATGTGAGGATGGCGCCTCACTTACACACACTCGGACTCACTCATCTAGTGCACATATCTTGAAGGTAGTTGCAGTTGTAGGAGGAAGGAGAAGAGAGGTGCATGCTCAGTCTTGGTTTATTCTTCGTGTTTTAGTATTAGTCCTGACATTGTACTAACAATCTATTATTGAGGAAGTTTTTTTCTGGGTTTTTTCCCCCATGAGGGTTTCCCAGGATAAAATGTTGTATACCTTGTGATTATGTTTCTTTCAGTGATCCTCTTTATGCTGTTGTTTTGGAAATGCATTGAATGCTCATGTAATTTGGAAATAACCCAATAACAACAGTAAAAACTTAACATTTTAATGAAGTTACCTCAATCCTGGAAGCAACGAGCTTCTTGCTTGGGTCTTCCAAATAATTGTTTAGAAATCTCTCCCCTCCTTTATGTTGCTTTAGAAATTCATCAACCTCTTCATTTTTAAACCACAAGGTAGGTCTAGGGAGTCATAAAATTATGGAAAATGTTGAAGGAGCTAGAGAAATGGGTTGATGCCCTTGTAATTGAATTATTTTTTTCTCAGAGTTGAACTTATCCGTGCACCATTGAGCAATTTCTTTGGAGTCTGTTACTTCTAGAACACAACCTATTAATGTTATACCTAAAGTCCAAATCAAGTTCATTTTATTCTCGGCTGAAGAAAGAGACTTGTAATAATCGTATTCCCTGGACCACTGAAACTCTTGATCCTCATGCCCAAGTGTGTTTAATGTATCTTCGTAATACAACTCTTTTTTCTTACTTGAAATTATTTTTCTACTTTTGGCCTTGACAATAGGTGGCACTACTATCGATATTTACAACTTGGCATATTAGTTTTACTTAATTTCACCACGTATTGTCCTAATAGTTCAATCAATCATAAATCTTGCTTTAATATTGTTGGCTTGTATGAGATTTGAATTTATTGCAAGTTTTAACGAATGTTTTGTGAATTTAATAACGACCTTATGCTTACACATGTGGTTGTTGATGTGGCGAGGACAATAAATGTGATGGGAAGTGGTTATGTGATTTCATGGCGTGTGAAAAATGTTAAGTACGAGAGTGCAAAATAAGGAATGGAAAGTGCAAATTGTATAACATGGGACTGCGGGCCTATGAACCTACAAACATGGATATGAGGAAGAGTAAGGAGGTTCGCACTGAATCTCGGAATATGGTTAAGTATTGGAAATAGTCATTTTGTGGATCGAATAAGTAAAAGGTGCATTTTGGAGAACATGTGACTTCAGATCTGTGGACCTAGAGACTAGAAAAAGGTTATTAGATGGTAAGTGGCCCTACATCCGCTTTTTATGAAAATTGGCTAAGTGTTGAAGAAGTGAAAAAGGTACAATTTGGGGAACAAATTATTGTGGACTTCGGACCTGCGGACATGCGGATCCAAGACTTATGCTACCCTCGCTCCACATTACTTGAAAATTGGCTAAGTGTTGGAAAGATTTTGATAAAGGAGAAAAAGACTAAAGGGTAAAAATAAAGAAAAAAAAGTAAGGGAAGAATCTTATGGAAGGTTAAATGAGAACATGAAAATGGTCATGAATGTGGATCAACACCTTCACAACTCTTCTTTGGAAGACCTACTCACCAAGATAGAAAAAAAACTAGCTAGATGGTCTTTTCACTCTCTCAACATTCCATTTCATCTTGTTCTGCTCAAATCAATCTTTCAAACCATGCCATTATATTTGTTCTCAACACTGGCTGCACCAAAATTTATTCTAAAGGTTGTCCACAATATTCAATGATCCTTCCTTTAGGGAGGGGCACAAAAGGAGGGAAAATGGGCATTGGTCACATGGGATAAACTTTGTCAATCCAAGTTAGTTGGAGGCTTAGGGTTGCAAGACCCCGAGATCTTAATTTCTACTTTAGGGGCCAAAACATGGTGGTGTTGGCTTCATAGCAAGGGCGACTTATGGGGCAGAATATGGCATAAAAAATATTGTCCAAACACCAATAGTCAAGATCTAATTCTCCTAGAAGGAACCATTTTAGGCTCCTTGATTTGGAATGCGGCCTGGAACAACAAACAAGGAATCCAAAACCATTTATTTTGGGAGGTTTGAAGCAATTGCAACACTTTGTTCTGGGATATTGCTTGGCAGCAACACCAAGCTTGGAGCGCTCATGTAGACTTACATTTGTTTTGTGACAACATGCTCGATCATAATAAAAAATGGATGAATCAATACTGGAACCCCTTGAACATTGATGTGCTAACTCAACAATATTATCTTGGGACTAGGGGAAAATAGGTATCAAAGATTCAAGAGTATGACCTTGACATTAAGCAAACTAAAATCATAAAGGGGCAAGGATTAGCTAAGATATTGTCTAAGGGAAATGAGAAATCCTTGGGATTAAGTGAGAATAACCAAGTGAATGTTGTCTTGAGAGAATTGGAAAATTATGAGTGGTATTCATATATCATTTATAACTTGAAGAATATATCATGTCCTAACCACTTAGTTTATCATGAGAGAAGGGATTTAAGATTGAAATCCATGAGATTTTGTTTGACCTAGGATGGTCTTGGTTGGAGAAACTTGCATGGAATAATCCTTAGATGTGTCAACAAGGAAGAAGCCAACAAGTTAGTTGAGGAATTCCATTTAGGATATTGCAGGCACCACTTTGCAACTCATACTACAACACATAAAATATTGAGGGTAGGTTACTATTGGCATCCTTTGTTCAATGACACTCATCGTTATGTTAGGTCTAGTAAACCATGCCATTTTTTCTCAGGGAAGCGATAATTTCCCACTTTACCTTTTGAAACTAGTTATTGTTGAAGCACCTTTTCAATAGTGAGGTTTGGATTTTATCAATGAATTTAAAGAGAATTATAGTAATGGATACCAACGAATGATCATTGCTACATATTATTTCACAAGGTGGGTAGATTCCATACCAACAATGAAGGCACATGAATGAGTTTTGATGAATTTCCTTGAAGATAGAATAATCACAAGATTTGGTGCCCCGACCAAAATCACTATTGACGATGTGAAGGATTTTAGCACTTTCGATTTGGAATTTTTTTTCTTCAAGTATGGAATTGTGTCGTCTCATTCTTCTAATTATTACCCACAATGGAATGGATTGGTCAAATCTATTGGACACACCTACCACACTTAGAGGGGGGGGTGAATGAGTGTGGGGATCTTTTTCCCAAAACTTCCCTCTTACACAAAACTCATTAGTTAGCATTCAACATTTACTCATACAAAAATCACTATTGACGATGTGAAGGATTTTAGCACTTTGGATTTGGAATTTTTTTCTTCAAGTATGGAATTGTGTCAGTTCTCATTCTTCTAATTACTACCCACAATGAAATGGATTGGTCAAATCTATTGGACACACCCTCTACCACATTCTAGAGGTGAAATGAGTGTGATCTTTTCCAAACTTCCCTCTTACACACAAAACTCATTAGTTAGCATTCAACATTACCATTACTTCATTGTTTTGTATTAATAATCTAAGGATGAATACATCACAAATATATATCAGCAATATATCATCAACAAATCATCTCCACAAGGAACACAAGATGTATGTACAATTTTTTTTTATTATGGACTTCAATCCTGTGGGTTTTTCAAAGAACAACTTAATAGAGTTCAACTCTACAAGAGCATCTTATCTATATGCAAGACTCAACTTTACATTATTCAGTACCAACTAATATGAGGCAACAATCCCCACCGTATATCAATATGTACTATAAACAAGAGTATCAACCATGCACCAACCTCCTCAGGCTAGCTAAACAACCTCAGAATCAACCTGTACCATAAACAAGTATCCAACCATGTACCAAGTATATACTACACCATGTACCAACTACTTATCAAATATGACTCATCAATATACCAACATCATCAACTATACACCCCATGTATAAAAGCACTAATTTCAACCGCTTGTCTTAACCATGACTAGTTTTGAATTGGTCAACAACCTAACTTGAAATAATCATAACTTTGAAAATTCCTATAATGAATAAAGATCTTGAAACTGATACACAAATGTTCTACAGGTTTTATGCAATTCTCCACTAAATACTAACCTTATAAAATGAGGTATAGCAAAAATGGCATACCATCAATTGGATTATTCTAGAGAGTGACCTTGTAGGAGTGTCCTTACAATATTTGTTGAATCGATCTGAAAATGTTACAAAGCATACTAAAGACTGTGAATATAACCAACACAATTTTGTCTCACTGAATTTAGATATGAAGAAGTATGATGTTTCTTTTACATGAAACACCCCGATTTTGACTAGTTTCAGACTAGCCATTTTCAAACCTTTCTATTTTCCAATGTATGTAACTCCCAAAAATACAATCCAATTCAGCTGCTGAATTTTTAACCATAGATACTTGGATATTTTTCTCATTTTCATAGCAATTTTAGGATCCAATCATTATAGAAAAAAATTCTATAGCAAAATGGTGAGATGACCCAGAATAACATACCTTAAAAGCACCATCAAAAGAATTTATCCTTCCTTGCATTTCGGCCTTATTTTCTTCACTCTCCTCATAATTCCGGCTTTAGATATGCTTCTTTATTACCTCATTCACCTATAGATCTTCAATATTCTCAAGTGTTCCACACCAAAAAATGCCTACAGCTCGTAAGAAGCTTCCATCAATACTCCAAAATATATTCCCACAAGGCTTCCATTGATCCACAAAGGATGATCTACAAGACCATTGCTATCTTATTTATACTTTCATCCCTCTAGGTCACTTAACCTTCCTTTAGGTCACTTAACCCATTTCTAGGTCACTAACTCCATTTTCCTTTATTTTTAGTGTTAACCACTTCCATAAATAGAAAGTTCTCCAATAATTTCTTATCATTTAAATATTCCCTTCTTGATTTTGTCACCCCACCTTATCATTCTTGATTTTGTCACTTCTCCTTGTTATTTAAATAATCAATCTTGAATTTGTCACTTTAATTTATCATTTAAATAATATTAACCCATTTCTAGGTCACTTAATCCCATTTTCCTATTTTAGGGTTGAACTTACCTTCCATAAATATTCCTTCTTGATTTTGTCACCTTACTTTATCATTTCTTGATTTTGTCACTTCTTTATTATTTAAATAATCCACCTGACTTTGTCACTCTTTACTTTATCATTTAAATAATGATTTCTTTCTTTTTAGGTCACTTTGACTTCTTTGTCTCAAATAAACTCATGTGGGGGTCCTTCATCTTCGTAAGGCCATAACTTCAAAACCATGAGGAGTTATGTGACATTCCACATACCACCAAAATGGCATGACAATCACTATCCATCTAGGATAGTTTCACAAACAATTTCTCTGATCTTCATCTCGAGTTCCTCATACAAGCATGGGTCCTCCAAATCCATTCTCTAGGGATAACTCAATCCAGAAGCTGTATTCTATGAGGGATTTCACCATAAGGGGACCACTTTGAAAGTTCATTTGCTTTGTGCACCTTATCAATCATGATAAGACACACGAGTCATCTATACGCTTTTCCAACAATGTATCATATACCAATGAAAACCACATCGATCCATTCTCATCATGTATCAATGACAACTCATTGATCCATCTTTATCTATGCATTCTCATCATGATACTACATATTATATTGCTATATCAATCATCAATCAATCAATCCTTTCGACATCAATCAATCACTTGACATCAATCAATGACAATAATCAATCAAACCATTGGCATCACGAAACATGGTCCAACACCTCTCTTTGGCATTGATGGCAATACCAACATTGATGTCAACATCTAATTACCAATTATTGATGTCACCATGTAGATATGGCATGTTCTACACCAATAGTCAATGTGACTCATCTCTCTCTATCAATAAACATCAATCACATCAATGTGATGAACTTCCCCGTTTGACATCAATGGGGTACATTCTCATTCAGTCGCCTCCCTGCTTTGAACTCTCCTAGGGTCGCCCACCTGCCTAAATGCCTTGAACTTCCTCCTAATATCTCTCCTTTGAACAAGGGATATCAATTGATGTAATGCTGAAAATACAATGAACATACCCCCAGGACCATTGTTCTCGGAATTATGTTTTTGTGCTTTCTTCAAATATAGGGTCTCTTTTCTGTATGTATTTGATAAATATCTCCAGAATTAAGGGAATAAGAACAACTCCCCTGTTGGTATATGTCTCCACCTATCTTCTCCGTAAGATGAACAATATGCTACCATGATGATCCTTGACCTGCTCATGCATCAAACTTGTGCCATACCATACATCATGAAACAAAGATACAACAATGAAATAGAGAATCATGAACAATATGTCCAATTCATACATCATACCAAACAGCTCCACCATGCACAACAATCTTATACATCAACCATACATCACAATGCCAAAATATATCATCCATGAAATGTATCCACCATATGACAACATGTGCATCTACCAATACAAACAATGTGCATCTATCATTATGCTAAACAATACCATCCATGAGTGTACCATCATACATCATTACTTCACCAAGAATTATATATCAACTATGTGCTAGCCAATGTTTAAGATTCCCAATGATACAACATGACTATCAATTCCATATTTCTCAACATGTAGCCCAATCCATTAGGAAAATGTATGCACCATGATATCCAACAATACCATATGCTTCCAATAATACATCATATGATATATCAATGAAACTTCAAAAGTACCATCCATGTACTCCAGTCAGATCAACATCAAACCATACCATAAGTTAGTGCCATGTACCCAAGATTTATTTTATATCAGAACCTTGAGTGATCTAACATAGAACCATGAAAAAAAACTGCAACAAACGGTGTCAGAACCAGCAATAAACAATGTCAAACCCTGCAACAAAGTTATACCATCACACCAAACTCCAACCATGTGCATTGCCTTTTTCCCAAGGCTTTGCACCGTATTAATGCAACCTGCACAATTGAGTGTATGTGTACACGACCTATTCAATAACGGACACGCGACTGCCACCATTGTTACCTATGTGTGCCTTATTAAATGGTACATTTGAACTTCCTTTAATCTTTCATTAGCGATTTGCTTGCTTTGTTTTCTTCACCCACTTATGTAGATAACCCTTCTCCTCAGAAATTGAGATCTAAGCATCCATATTTTCAAGATGTCTCCCTTCCTTACTTCTTCTAGCCATCGGGGAGTTCCTATGGAAATGATGGATGGAGGAATGGATGGATGGAATGGAAGGAAGGATGGATGGACGGATGGATGGATGGATGGATGGATGGATGGAATGGAATGGAGGATGGATGGATGGAATGGAAGGAGGAAGGATGGATGGAAGGAATGGATGGATGGAGGAATGGATGGAATGGATGGATGGAATGGATGGATGGAATGGAAGGAGGATGGACGGAGGATGGATGGACGGAATGGAATGGAATGGATGGAATGGAATGGAGGATGGATGGAGGAATGGTGGGTGGACGGAATGGATGGATGGAGGAATGGAAGGAATGGATGGATGGATGGAAAGGATGGATGGATGGAATGGATGGAAGGAAGGAATGGAGGATGGAATGGAGGACGGATGGATGGAATGGATGGAGGATGGATGGACGATGGATGGAATGGATGGACGGACGGATGGATGGAATGGATGGATGGATGGAATGGAATGGATGCCTATTAACCTCCATATTCTTGTATTTCATCTAATGCAACATTTCACAACATATCAAGAAGTTTTGCAAGGAAGAATTGATCAACTTGTAGAGTTGGAGAGTCTTGAAGAAATGCTTTTGATTAAGTGGTGAGAAATCAAGATAAAATCAAAGGAACATTTGATCTTAAAGAAATACGAAGATATCTTGAAGAGGGGGATGTTGTACTTATGTGGGATAAAAGAAAGGAAAATCCTGGTATGCACAAGAAGTTTGATGGTCTTTGGCTTGGTCCTTGAGGTTCCCTTTGTCGATTAACAGTAAACTTCTCAAACTTTACTTTGCAATTGGCACTTGATTTGTTAATTGTAGCATTAGGTAGGATAGTTGTAGGGCATGTTATATGTTTCCTTTATGCATCTTGATTGTGCTTCCTCACTTGCCTATTTTCAGCTATCTCTTGACGTCGTGCATTCATAGTTAGTTGCATTTTTATTTATTCTTGTCTAAAAAAATGTATATGTATGATGAAATAAAAAAAATTGTCGCATTTCATTTATATTTTCCATATATGAAGGGGATCATATCATCTTGTCCTTTTGTTGCTAATGGTTTTGTGGTGAGATGTAGCAAGATTTTTTAGATTGATGTAGAGTGAAGGTCTTGGAGTTCTAGAGATTGCTAAGGTTCTCATGCACTCTATGGTGAGCATATGTCCCCATGTTGGAACTACATGTTACCCCCTCACATCTAGGGGTAACCAGAGTAGATTTTTCTCCTATGATCCATATCACAAACAACAATTTGACAGATGTGATCCATGGTTCTCTAGAGATAGTTGACCAACAATGCATCCCACATTTTTTCTCAGCTCACTCTCATTTCACAATTATGGTGCTTGACATACATGAGGTACCTTGTTTCAATACTTCATATTAAGTATTAATACCTTATGTATTTATCATGAAAGTAGTGATCATTGGTTGAGTCAAATAATGGATCACGATGCTCTAAATGTATGCCTTTTGCCTTGATTCACCTTGGTAGTCATCATCCTCTCCTAGATAAGTGTTGTCACTCTTGGGTAGAGTTGTGCTACTGGGGGGCTTTGAGAGGTGTAGCGTGTCCATATCCTAACCCATACTTAACATTTTCCATCCTTTCGATTTCCATTGTCCCACTCTTGGGTTGGTTGTCATATGACACACATATAGGTCCATGCTTCATAATCCCATGAGAAGAAGGAGCTTGAATGCTAAAGGTTGATGCAACTAGATAAAAAAGGAAAGAGAAAGATGCAAAACAATTGAAAAGAAAATGAATTAAAAAAAACAAAGAAAACAAAACATAAGCAGTGCCCCCTCGCTATGAGGCCATCACCCAAGTCTAATGTGATGAATACATATCCAAAAAGGACTAAGTAAGGTAAAACAAAATTTGAAAGCTAGAAAAGATTAAATGAATAATGAAAAAGGCAAAGAGGGGTTTGGAAAGACACAATGTTGAGGAAAGGACAACTCAATGCATACGCGCTCCCTCATTCCAAAGGTGCTCGTATGGATGAATATCTTACACATGACTATGCATTACAACTTAGGTTAACCCCCAAACCACACCATTTATCATAAAACATACTCCTTGATGGGTTTCTTGGGAAATACTTCTCTTCTTGGGAACTTACACATGTAATAAGGGCTAATGATGACCCTCCCATACCTAAACTTGGAAATTTGTATGAATTCTATGAGTTATTGTGAAGTTTTAAGATGATGCTTAATGTGATCTACCTAATGCCATTTACATTTGATGTAACTCACTTTTTATGTTGCATTGGACTTGTGTACATGCCCATAGATTGATGGCTACATTGGGTCATTTGAGCCCTTCTTTGGATGATGTACTTTGTATGGATACGAGCATTAGTCCTTTGGAGTACATTGAGGAGGCCCCTTTGCACACTTTATGGAGGTATTTCCACTTCTTATGAGGATGTTGGGATTTATTTGAGGATGTCACACTTCTGGAGATGACCTGGCACCCTTTTGAGAGTATGTGGCACCTTTTGGAGATGATTTTGCACTTGCAAGATGGAATGTTGCACCCTTTAGAGGGAATGTTTCACTTTGGAGCCCCTACACATGACTTTTGGCATCATTTAAGTGAGTCCTCCACTCTTGGGAGACCACACATGCCAAATGTGTTACTTTTGAGGTTGCATTTATGGAGGACGTTTTAGCATTTTAACACATTACTTCATCTTGGGAGCATCGTTGGGGGTGTTTTGACTCATCCACTCTTGTATCATGGATATTGTAAGTATTATGACCTTATCTCTAGGGATTTTAAAGTTATAAAGGCATTTTTATATTTTCTCGGGGTTTAAAGCTAGGAAAATATTGTTATTTTAATGAGAAGGGTGCTATATTGTAGATTTTAACCTTGTACAATATTTTACTGCAAACAAATTTTCAATAAAAGAACAAAAAATATATAATGGTAAATACACATATTACACAAATATTTTTCCCCTGGAAACCCAAACCAAGAAAACCAACATATTCTACATTCATTCACATCATGCATTGCTTACAATACAATATACATATAGGATCCAACAACATCCAAAACCATAATCCAATGACCTGGATTAGTCAACAACATTAATTCCTTAACCAAAAATAGAAAACCATTGGCGAAAAAACCATGTGCCGAAAAATCGCCCAAAAATGGACACGAAAACTGATAAAAAAAATGGGGGCGTTGCCCCAAGCCCCCTGCATGGGGGATCTTGCCCCCCTGTAACCCTCTGAGAAGAGGGTGCTACACCCCCCTCTTACCCACCCTGCACGCCCGATGCAACGCAGACATTAGTTCTAGTCGTGAAAATTATATAACACATATCCAACATTCTCCCACTTGTTTTCTTTGCATACAGGGGTTACGTGGTTACACAGTCAAAAATATAGGGCAACAATGCCCATAGATCCTCTACACTAAGAGAAATTCTCAGTTCTCATAGATTTTTTTAATAAATCTGCAACATTCTTCAAAGTTTCCACCTTCATCAACACCACCTTCTTTTCTTCAACCGTGTCTCTCACAAAGTGATATTGAACATCAATATTCTTTGTCTTTGAATGATAAATTGGGTTCTTTTCTAGAAAAATTGCACTCTGACTGTCACAATCTATCCTTACAGCTTGTTGTACCAACCCAATACCTGAACACAATCTCTGTAACCATATTACCTCCTTGCTTGCATGCGTGGTTGCCATGTGTTAAATTTATAAGCAGCTGCGAGAGCCATTCTCCTGGAAGATGGCTAAGACCCTAGACGAGATCTAGGGCCCCCAGTGCACTCCT
>SNQJ01S0069088.1:0-39120 GCA_010110895.2 Picea sitchensis | reverse complement strand
TCTCTTTACATGCCATGCCATGCCATACCATGCCTTGAATTTCCTGGCCTTGCCTTACCTTTCCATGCCTTTCCTTCACTTTCCTTACCTTTCCATGCCTTACCTTGCCTTTCCTTTCCTTGCCTTCACTTTCCTTTCCTTCCTTTACATTCCGTGTCATGACTTTCCTTTCCATGGCTTGACTTTAATTCACTTTCCATCCCATGCCATGCCTTTCCATGCCATTTCACGCCATTCCATGTCTTTCCTTTTCATGCCATGCCATGTATTTCCTTGTCATGTGATGCCTTACCATCAATTTCCTTACCTTTCCTTACCTTGCCTTCACTTTCCATGCCTTGCCATGCCATGCATTACCTTTCCTTCACTTGCCATGCCATTCCATGCCATGCATCATATTTCCATGCCATGTCGTCTCTTTCCATGGCATACCATGCCATGCCTTCCCTTTCCTTTCCATGCCATGTGTTTCCTTTACATTCCTTACCATGCCATGCCATACCATGCATTTCCTTTCCATGGCTTCCCATGCCATGCCTTACCTTATTTTTCATTGTCATGTCATGCCTTTCCTTTCCATGCCATGTCTTGATTCTCCTTCACATGACATGCCATTCCATGCATTTCCTTCCATTGCCTTGCCATTTCAGGCCTTTCCTTCACTCTCCTTACCTTTACATGCATTACCTTTCCTTTCCTTGTCTTTCCTTGCCTTGAATTTAATTCACTTGCCTTGCCATGGCATGTCATGCTTTGCCTTGCCTTGATTTTACATGCCATGTCTTTCCTTTCCTTTCCATAACATGCATTTCCTTACCTTTACAGGCCATGCCTTGCCTTTCCTTTCCATTCCATGTCATGCATTTCCTTTCCTTCACATCCCATTCCATGTGATGCCATGCCTTGCCTTCCCAAGCCTAGTTTAATAAGGTGTTAAATTGACAACCATATATAATAAGAAGTGAGAAAAACCCTAGTGCCATATATCCCCCAAAAAAGAGTTGTATTGGTAACAAAATGACACCGTATGGACCCCACTAATTGAAAACTAGTGCCCCAGATCCAATGCAACTGACGATTCATCTATCTGAGTCCCAGTTTGAGTTTTATCATGAGTTGTAACTCACCTACTCAAGTCATTCAACGATATGTCAAAACTTTGGACAAGGGGCATAAAATCAAAATTGAGAAACATAATGGAGCTCTATAAGCTCTCCCACGTTTGTTTTTCCAAGGCCCATGTGACTAGAATAGCCAAAATTTACCAACACATTGTTCTTGAAAATTGACCTCTCATTCATAAATTGCACTATGCCCCATTGAGAAAAATCCTACTATGAGAGAACCTCATTTCCAATGAAAATGGTTTTCTGGTCAACGAAATGACAACATATGGGCCCCACTAGCTAAAACCCATTGCCCCAGATCCAATGCAACCAAAGGTTCATTCATCTGAGTTCTATTTTGATTTTTATCATGATTTTCAACTCACCTCCTCAATCCATTGAGAGACATTTCAACACTTTGGTCTACGGGCATAAAATCCAAACTGATTAGTATAACGAAGTTCTGTAAGCTCCTCCACATCTCTTTTTCCAAGGCCCATGTGACTACACTACCACAATTTCCCAGCACAATTTTCTTGAAAATCGACCTCTGGTTCAGAAATTGTACTATGCCTCATTGAGCAAAACCATAGTGTTGGAGATCCTCCAAAAAATGGTTTTCCGGTCAATGGAATGTCAACAGATGGGTCCCACAAGATGAAACTTAGTGTCCCGGATCTAATGAAACCGACAGTTCTTCCATATGAGTCCCATTTTGAGCCTTATTGTGAGTTACAACTTTCCTCCTTAAGCCATTCTTGGACATGTTAGAACTTTGTTCGAGGGGCATCAAATCCAAACCAAGCAACATAACGAAGTTCTATAAGCTCCCAAACTTTAGTTTTTCCAAGGCGTGCGTGACTACACTACCAATAATTTCCAAAGACAATGTTCTTGAAAATTGACCTCTCATTAAGAAATTGCACTATGATTGATTGAGAAAAACTATAGAGCCAAATATCCTCCAAAAAATGGTTTTTCGGTCAATAGAATGAGAACGGATGGGCCTCACTAGCTAAAACCTGGTGCCCCAGATCCAATGTAACCAATGGTTCATCCATCTGATTATTGGCTTGAGTTTTATCACGACTTGTAAATCGCCTCCTCAATCCATTCATGGACATGTTGACACTTTTTTCTGGGGGTATAAAATCCAAACCGAGTAGCACAAAAAAAAATTGTAAGCTCTCGAACGTCTATTTTTCCAAGTCCCACATGACTACACTACCCACAATTTCCTAGCACAATGTTCTTTAGAATTGACCTCTCATTTAGAAATTATACTATGCCTCATTGAGAAAAACCCTACTGCCAGAGATCCTCCAACAAATTGTTTTCCAATGAATGGAATGACAACAGATGGGGCCCACTCGCTGAAACTCGATGCCCCAAATCCAAGGCGGCCGATGGTTCAACTATCTATGTCTCGGTTTAATTTTCATCATGAGTTGCAACTTGACTCCTCAAGACATTCATATAAATGTCGACACTTTGGTTGAGGGGGATATAATCCAAACCGAACAGCATAACAAAGTTCCATAATCTCATGCACATTTATTTTTCTGAGGCCAATGTGACTACACTACCCACAATTTCCTAGCACAGTGTTCTTGAAAATTGACCTCTCATTCAAAAATTCCACTATGCCTCATTGAGAAAAAACATAGTGTCAGAGATCCTCCAAAAAATAGTTTTTCGGTCAAAAGAATGATAACATATGGGCTCCACTAGTTGAAATCTAGTGCTCTAGATCCAATGTAACTGACGGTTCCTCCATCTGAGTCCTGACTTGAGTTTTATCCTGAGTTCAAACTCACCTCCTCAAGTTATTCATGGACATAACAAGGAACAACAAGGCGATGTCTTGGTATACGTCCAAGACTACGTATGGAAATGATAGGAAAGGAAAAGCAAAGAAAGCCAAGGCAAGACATAACAAGGCTAATCAAAGCTAGACATGGCAAGGAAAGGCAAGGTCTAGGCGTAGGTCTATGTCTAGGTAAATTCTATTAATTATGATAATCCATGTTTCACAACTATGAAAATACCTTAGATATATGAAGAAATATAGCTTATGTTATGATATTGAAATTCTCATGCAAGTATTTTTATCTAATATAGATAGGATAACAATTTGTTACATGCTTAATGAATCCTTTAATTGTAATTTTTATGTATTGAAGTGGTTCATTTAGTACAAGCATTATTTTTTTTAGGAAAAAAATAAGGTATGATACATGAATGCCATTATTTTTTTATTAAATTAACTTGATGAATGCCTTGGCATGCCATTCCTTGCCTTTCCAAGCCATGGCATGGCAAGGCAAGACATGACTTCACAAGGTAGGGAAAGGTAAGGGAAGACATGGCATGGAATGGCATGGAAAGGCATGGCATGGCATGGCATGACAGGGAAAGGCATGTCGTGACATGGCATGGAAAATGAAGGCAAGGCAATTCATGGAATGGCATGGAAATGAAAGGAATGGCTTGGAAAGGAAAGGGGAGGCATGTGAAGGCATGGTAAGTCCTCTCTTCTTCCAGCAATGAGACACAAGAAATTTCTTGTTTGACATAGACCCCTTGGTATTAGTCTTCTTCTTTCTCTCGTTGATTGGTTTGTTTCTTTATGTGAGTGTAGGTTTCAGATGAGTCTACAAAATATCCTCATCACTACTCTCCTTAAATGTATGATAACTTCGATGTGGTAGTGAGTTGACACCTTCATTTAGTGTTGTTTCACATTCTTCTAATAATCAAGCCAAATCTAGCATGTCTTTTTCCTTCACAAAAATGGTTTTTATGGTGATGGAATTTTCACCTCTACCATAAGAGACTAGGCCTTCATTCTTATCCTAAGGGGTGACTATGATTGGGATTAGGAAACCTTGTCTCATATTTCCTATCCCTTGTCTATCTTATCCATTTTATTGAGGATTTTAGAGAAAATAACTCGGGTATTCTTATCAAATTCATTGATCTACTCTTGAGAGGTGTTTATGGAAGGATATCATACCAATTTAGCCTCAGTCATGGTGCTATCATCGATAGTGGAAATGGAAGGTTTCATTGCTTCTTTGTAATATTGTACATCTTCTTAAATCCTTTCCAAGGCCTTCTCCTTCTATACCAAATCTTGTTTCACCTGCATCATCACCTCCATAAACCTATCATGTAGCCAGTTATCCATCTAGATGACCTTCTCACTAAGATATACAAGTTTCACTCTATGCATGTCCAATTTTTTTCTAACTACTATGATGTATTCTTGGGCTTCGTTACATTTCTTATTGAACCATGGAAAAAATTGGGTACAGTTCTCCATCTGGTTCTCCATTTCTTCCATGCTCTAGGTAAACATATTAACTTGCACCTATAAGCTCTCATTCTCTTCTCGAAGTTCCACATTTTTATCCCTCAAGTATTCCAACTTATCTCTACCTGTTTTTCATATGATACACTCTACAATATCTTGTTAAAAATTCTATAAGTAGTTTCTCGGTCAAGGATGAAACTAATTTTATACCATATGATCCATAATCAAGGGGATAAAATCCCACTCGCTTCACCAACACAAATACTTGTGCAAAATTTTATTTCTTTTCTGTACGTCAGTTCTAGCTCTAGTTCGTATATGGTTCTCGGTATCCTAAAGGATACCAAGCCTCAGTCATATTCCATGCACTCATCAATAATCTATCAATGACAATTAAAATTTATTCCAATAAGCATAAAATATCTACAACACTTTGTCACTATCATGTAGCACTTTTTATAGTCGACGCTCACTATGCCACTTAGGTATCTGAGTTGGCTATAACGATCAATGCATTTATCAGTGAAACTATCCTCTGGCTAATGTATTGAATATATGACTCATTCCTTATCTTGTATAATGAGTATTTATGGCATATTTATGTTCCTTAGTATGCCACTCACCCATTAATGCGACCATTAGGATCATGGAAGCATTTCTCCACACATGGTCAACGTAGAAATTAAATATTTTTTAATTAATGAATATACATAGGTGCCTTCACACACCAATGAATTACACCATTATTCACCTCATTCAATTATTCCATGAGGTTTATGTTCCATATGGCATATCTCCTACACGTGGGTATCATAATATTCTGTGACATTGGATTTCACGTCAAAGTTGCACCAACACTCAATGGGGATATTCCATGTCATGTTTGCACCCTAAGTGAATGAGGAAAAGTGAGCAGAGATTATTCCTGAACTAATAGTACAAACGTGGGAATCCAAACAACAACAATATTCCTTGGAGTGCCTTGGAGACAGGTTTATGGTGTGGAATATTTATACATTAAATTGTGCACTTTCTTCGTTCATAAATTAGGGTAAGGTTTTACATAGGATTGCTAGCAAATGGAACATACATATATTGAATTCTATGGGTTTATAAGTTTCTTAGTTTCACATGTTGCATTCGAAAATGGAGAGTGAGCAAATGGTGTTCTCCCATGTCTATGTATCATATGTAGTTGTATGCAAAACAATAAAGAAAAGTGTGAGTTCTCTCTTTATCACTAGGATTTTTAGAACACATAGAGAGTTGAGAAACCTAGACAAATCATGGGTTCAAATGGATAACAATTGGAGGTCATGGATGCTCCTATGAATTCCTAACACATAATTTATGACCCAAGAAATAATTCTAAACTACCACAGGGATTAAAAACACCTAGAAACAAGTGAAATTTTCCTAGGAAAACAATTTAATCTCCCAACAACAATGAAATTTTTCCCACTAAAAAAATGGAAACTCAACAAAAAAGGAATTCACCCCAACAAACAAATGGGTGCCCAACAATAAAGTAATTCTCCCTAGAAAATAAATGGACACCTAACAACAAAGGAATTCTCCCCAACAAAAAAATAGACGGTTAACAATAAAGGAATTTTCCCTGGCAAACCAATGGATTCCCAACAACAAAGGGAACACCAAAGATAATGGACAATTATCCCCAGCAATATCAATTGACTTATAACCTCTCCCAAGGAGAGAGAGTATGTGAAGGAAAAGAAATTGTGATGCTTAACTTAGTAACTTATGTATAAAAACACCTCGGATGGGGTGCCACATAGCATAGGCAGGCCACGTGGTTTGGAGGTAGGCTGGGCCTTAAATACAAGTCACTGGCTCCCATCCCATCACCATTAATATGGGAGTAAGCTTGAGTATCCAGGCCCATGGGATGATCCCTCTCATGCGAGTGAAGAGAATGGACGCACAAGGCACTAGGAGGATAGCCTTAATGGTCGATCCCATCATGATCACCCTTAAGTTTATCAACAGTTTTGGCTGGGAGAGAATTCAGTTCGAGTTCGTACAACCGAAGGAAGACATCTCTGAGAATTGGTACATAGGAAGCAACCCCATATGTTCTGGTCATTTTTTTGCTCATACACATGCAGAGAGAAAGAGGTAAGCCTCGCAGAGGTGTAGCCTGGTATGCTCTTGATGCTTGCTAGAAGACAACAGATATTTGAAAAAGCACTGTCCATGTCTCAGATGCAGTTAGTCCACAAATCCAGGAAGCCCGGGATGCCTCCCATGGCCTATGTGGAGGAGGTTTTTCTAGAAGAACCCATTCAGGCTCCTCTGGAACATCTCCTCTTTACAATTTCTGACAATTGGAATACGCCAACCTGCATTCTAGGGGAGGTTGAGCTAAAGGCCACAGGGGCACTGCATAGCTACCATAGAAAGGATGACCAAACATAGGAACCAACTACTTTCTATGTCTAAGAATAAATAACATAAGTTGTGGATGCGATGGTGACTTTAAGCGTAGGAGAATTCTACATGGATGTGGACCACTAGAATGCTCAAAGAGGAATGCAAGGAAGGCACGCAATAAGAAAGGAGTAGGCCATCAAACTAAGAGAAGTACTGTCGGAGGATATCTGGGTGAGGGAGGGTGGCATGGATACTATGCCACGTCCCCTCTCCATCATGCATGAAGCATGGCGTGTCCAACCGCCATTTTTCCACCTGGAACACCTATAGCTGATATTTCAAACGAGAAGCCTGGTGGAAAACCAAATGCACTATGCCATCCAAATCAACCAGCGCATAAACATGTTGTATGATGCCTACTCCAACATGCCACCAAGACGACGGTGCCCAACGTGTGCACAACTCTTCACTTTGCCAGCCAGAGTAGGAAAGAAGGAAGGAGATGATGAAACCATCGATTAATTGTTATAGTTAATGTTTCTAGTTAGAATTTTTGTTTTGATTAGAACTAGGGTTCTAGCCCTGTCAAGGTTTCACTATGTTATAAGTAGGAATCTAAGTTAAGATTTTCAAACTAATTTTTGTCATATGTCCTGGTTTTCTTCGGGCAGGAAAGATGGGAGCTTGTTTTTTGATACACGATGCATAAGAGGTTGACTATCCCGGTTTCCATTTTTCTNATGATATCCCCTAATCTATGTGAGGTAATAGATGGACAATCGACATCCTCTAGCTATTGAAAGTATGAAAACATTTGAAGGAAACAAATTAGTGCATACTCTATTCTCAACCAGCATGTTATGCCACCATTACCACTAGATTCTCTGATATAGTGCTAAATATTGGAAGAAACAATTAATTCCACATCCACTCAAGGAAATAAAGAGATGTCATTAGACTTATCTATCAAGATCAATTAAACTCAATGATGAATTAACCACAAAAATACTTAAATGAAAAATACATTACAGATGATTAATTTTTTTTCCTGGAACCCAATTGGGAAAACTAGTCGAGTGGTTCTTATTATAGCAAGTATACGATTTTTCTTACAATTCTCTCCTCCTCGGCCCAAAAATCCCTTTGGAATTGAGTGAGAGTGGATAAATAGGGAGATATAGGGGGTAAGGGAAGGACAATATCCATGGTTCTTCACTTCCCATTCCTTAGCCTTCTCTCCTATTCGTTTCCTTTTCCTTTTAATTAATTTTCTTTAAATTTTTAGTGACATTCTTATTTGGCTTATTCCATGTTAACTTACATTAGTTTATGCGGATTTCATAATGTCAATTTATTTTCAATTTGTTTTGTAGGTATTGATTCTTATCCACCTTTAAGTACATATCCATTCAGGATCAATTTAGTCCATAGAACACTTCAAATGGGGTCATGCGAGTGGCACCACGATAAGTTGAGTTATACCACCACTAAACCCATACATAATTTTATCAAAAGTAAAGAACCTCAAATACACCTCCAAACAATGTTGACAACTTCAGTTTGACCATCACTACAGAGGTGATATACAATGCTAAGATGCAATTGGGTGACCTGGAGCCTAAACAATTTTTTCTAGAAGTTACTAGTGAAAGTGGGATCATGGTCCATGGCAATATAATGTGGCATACCATGTAGTTTGGAGATGTTATCCATGAATATTTGAGTAAACATGCAATATTTAAATGGGTGTTGGAGGTCACAGTAGATCTCTAAATAAAATCTAGAAGATAAAACCTTACCTTAAACAATAAATGAAATCATTCACAGACAAGAATGAATAAAATAATGTAGAGAAAACCATTAAGGTAGGGTAACACCATGAATTATTTATCAAGCAAGGAAAATAATTCAAGAAAGGAAAACACTCCTCAAGCAATGATGCTTTCTACAATTATAATATTCCTCACCATTGACATTGCTCTAGGTATAAATACAACACACCAACAAAAATTTTAATGAATCCATCGATGATGCCATGTAGTGAATAATAGTGTTCTGTTTGAGTGACCAAACCAATGGGGTTAGTGCCATCAAATTTATGCACATACATTTTAAGAAGGTGTGTATCATCAACGAAGGGGTTAGAGTAAAACACCATAGGATGGGATTATTCAAATCTCTCTTGGTGGTAGGTATATTCATGTGAGTGAGTGGTCATGAATTTAGCAATAAATTCAAACATCTAGTAAGGTGATTTGTCTAGTTTATTGATCTTCTCATTAACTATAGCAAGATTATCATTATCTCTAGAAAAGTTTTGTCTCGGTAACAAGTTGATCTTACTTGAATTTGTTTTGCAGCTTGTCACATAAATTTTCCAGTGTAGAAAATTATTTTCCATAGTCATGATTTTGGGTTGTCGTTTGGATGGGGTTTACAAGAAAAAGGTGATTGGAGGGTGGGGTAGAATGGGGCTAGTGGGTCCACAGAAAAATACTTACAAGAGAGTTGTATCAATGTAATGAATGAAAATGTTTGGATCTATTAAGATACACAACCTCTAATGGGGTGAGTAGGTCCACATAAAAGAGGCTTATTGAAGAGGGGGACCAATACGATTAGCGCAAAACAAAGATTCTATTGAGATAGGTCTCAAACAAGGGTGTAGTTGAGAAAAATTCGTTCCTTTTTTTCTTTTCTTTTTCTTCTTTTTAATCCTATGGAGTTATAATCTTGTCCAAAGAATTCTACAGTGAAAAAATGCTCAAATTATTGATATTGAATATTATGTAGGAATTTCATGAATTAGAAGTGGGAAGTAGGGTTTCTAGTTACTGAATGTTCAAAATTTCAAAATATCCCTTTGTTTTATAAGCTTTATGGATTAATAGAAATAATTAGGGATTCAAGGGTCATAAGGGAAAGGGAGTGCCTTGTTTTATAACTCTCTATTATACTTGTAAGGCCTACTAGAAGCACTCAACCCAATATCTCAAGCCTTTAAGGAGGTTCGACCATACCCTTAGTCATACTACCCAATTACCTAGGTATTAGAGAGTAATCTTCCCAAGTACTATTCTTAGTGACACTATAGCAGTTAGGTTCTCAAGTGACTTATGTAAGTATAGTTTTAGGATACCAACA
The DNA here is from genome assembly GCA_010110895.2 of Picea sitchensis. NCBI lineage: Eukaryota > Viridiplantae > Streptophyta > Pinopsida > Pinales > Pinaceae > Picea > Picea sitchensis. Next base: position 29,160 of record SNQJ01S0069088.1, on the reverse strand, counting down.
TGAATTTTGAAATACTTAGGGGTATGTGGAAGTGAATTCTATATACATTTGTTGTATGATATAGTATTATTCGAAAGGGTGTCAATAGGGGTTACAAGGGCTTCCAAACAGTTGAAACCTCTTGTATTTTTTGAATGTATGCTTCCATGACCACACATTTACCCTCTTAACAACATTTCTTTGTGTTAGTTATAGAAATTGGAACATATCTCTAACATTTTCTATACTCTTCTAACATTTGATGAATGTATAATTTTTTTTTATTATATTCATTTTAAAAATTAGATTTACACATCTTTATAAAATTTACTATACCTATGTGATTGAAATTAAATATTTTTAATAATTTTTCTAAGAAAAAATGTTAAGTACATATTATGGTGATTATGATGTTTAATGTCCACTGAGACTAATATTGGTCTGTCAGAGCTTAATAAAGGTAAGAGATTACTTGGATTTATTTAAAATGTGATTTCGATGCTTGAAAAGCATGAGGAGAATGATTTGAATATATTTATATTTTTGATGACTTAGAATATTAGGAAGTTCGATATTTTCACAAATATTTTTAAATTGAGATCTAATTTGGGTATACACAAGGAACTCTAGGAGAAATTACTTTTCATCTTCGATACTAGAGATGTGGGAACTATTGCATAAAAATTTTCATTTACCATGTGGCATCCTTCATCTATATATTGTTCCATTGTATTAAAACTTTCTAGATCATGCACTAGTGGAGATGATTCTCTCATTTGTCAAGGACAACTTCCAACTACGACCAAACAAAACATTATTCAACCAATTCAGGAAAACTAGTTTGAAGATAAAAAACCACTTTCTTTAAGCATGATACATGAAAACTAAATGGATCTTAGATTGGTTTGGAAGTGTTAATTTTTAATCCATTGGACGAATACACTTGAGGATCGTATAGGGCCCATAAAGGATCGTAAAGTAGTATTTCTTGAGGGAGTTATACTTATATAGTTGTATATGAAGGAACACTTTATCCCCTTTTTCAAAATGGTGTTTAAAGTGATGTTGATCTTCATGTTGTTTCATCTGATTCTGAGAAATTACTAGAATATATTTGAGAGTGTGGAGAATATTGGCCTGAGTTGTAAGGGTATTTATAAATACTTGTGCCTTGGAGACACCTAGTAGGTAAGATACTATTGATGGGGGATTTTTGATCCATAATCAACAGGCTCAAATCCCACTCACTTCAGAAACATGTATACTTGTGTGAAATTTTATTTCTTTTATCTATCTCTGATATGTCTCTAATTTTCACATATGGTTCTTGGTCTCTTGAAGGATACAAAGACTAAGTCCTCTTACTTCCACTCATCAATTGGTTAGCGATGAAAATAAAAATCTAGGCCAATAAGCATCAAATATCTGCAACACTCTATCACTATCATGTATCACTTATTATAGTATACAATCATCGTGCCACTTAGGTCATTGATTTGGCTACAGTTCTCATTGCATTTCCAATTGCAACTATGCTCTCGTTCTTGTATTGATTAGCTAACTTGTTAATTATCTTTTATAATGAGTATATTGAATGGTGTTCCTTAGTATCCCACTCACTTATTAACGAGACCCTTAGGATCATCGAAGAAATTCTCCACATCCTTGAGAAAGCACATAATCCATGTAGAAATTAAATCTCTTTTAATTAATGAATATACATAGGAGCCTCTGCACACCAATGGATTACCCCTTCATTCACCTCCTTCAATGAGGCCATGAAGGTTATGTTCCAGATGGACTATTTCCTGTATAGGAGTATCATAATAGTCTTTGGCATTGGATTTTATGTCAAAGTTGCACCAGCACTCAAGGTGGACAATCCATCCCACATTTGGACCTTGGGCTAATGAGGAAAAGTGAGAAAATATTATGCCTGAACCAAGATGACAAACATGGGAATCTAGGAAGCAATAATATTCCTTGGAGTGCCTTGGATACAGGTTTATGGTGTGCAATGTTTATATGTTACGTTGGGCATTTGATTCACTTAGAAACTACGGTTAGGGTTTACGTAGGATTTCCAATAAATGGAATGTATGTCTCTTTCACGTTATGGGTTTCCCATTCACTAAAGTTCACACACTTCACTAGAAAATGGAGAGTAAGAACATGATGATATTTTCTGGATAGATATTTTATGTTTTTGTATGGAAAACAAGAAAGAAAACCATGAGTTCTCTCTTGAGTGTTAGGGCTTTTAGGACGCATAGAGAATTGAGTAACATGGAAAAGTTATGGGTGGAAATGGATAAAAAGTATAGGCCATGGGTGCTCCTATGAATTCCTATCACATAAGGTACGACTGAACAAATAATTTTGAATTCCTAAAGGAATTAAAAACACCCAACAACAAGTGAAATTCACCTAGGAAAACAATTTAATGGAACTAGAACAATGTAATTCTCCATAGAAAACAAATTCACTGCCAACAACAAAGAAATTCATGCCAACAAAAAAATTGTTTCCCAATAACAAATTTATTCACCCCATGAAACAAATGGATGCCTGAAAACAAAGTAATTCACATCGGAAAATAAATGGATTCCCAACAAAAAAATAATTCTCCCCATGATATAATGAATGGGGCATTGATTATTGGCTAACACGTTGCTTAGAGGGAAAACAAACCCTCATGTGATCTATAACAGACTCGAAAGGAGTTGAATTTTTGATCGGGTCGATGGTTATCAAAGGAGAATATCTGACAAGGGATGAAAGAACATGGAAGAAAGGTTGTTATGTATTTCAATATTATAAACCAGGTCAAATCGTATACCAGTTTACAAACTTGGTTGTTGGTACAAACCTCCAACTACAAACAATGTCAATTAAGAACTCATCAAGGGTATGCTACTTCTTACCTTACTCTGAGCATGAGAAATTAATGGATAATGTTAGTATTAGAAGTGATCTTCATGGTCTACTTGAATGACGATAGATTTGTAAAATGAATTATTGAACAAATATTTCATATTTATGAATTATTGAAATTTTGGCTTCATTTTATGGTTGTTATGGTATTACTGTGTTATTTCATTGAAATTCCATGCCTTTATATTCCTTTCCATGCCTTTCCTTCCCATGACTTCCCATGCCTTTCCTTTCCTTTCCATTCCATGCCTTTCCCTGTCATAACATGCCTTGCCTTGCCTTCACATGACATGGCATGCCATGCCTTTCCCTATATTTCCTTTCCTGGCCTTACCTTTCCATGCCTTTCCTTCACTTTCCTTACCTTGCCACGCCTTACCTTTCCTTGAATTTCCTTGCATTGCATTAAATTTCCTTGCCTTAAAATTCCTTTCCTTGACTTTCCTTACATTCCCTTCACTTGCATTGACTTTCCATGCCATTCCTTGCCTTGCCTTCAGTTTCCATGCCATTCCTTTCCTTACCTTGTCATGCATTTCCTTCACTTTCCTTACCTTGCCATGCCTTGCCTTTCCTTGCCTTTCATTCACTTACCTTGCCTTTCCATGCCTTTCCTTCACTTACATTACCTTTCCTTACCTTTCCTTCACTTCCCTTGTCTTTCCATGCCATTCCTTTCCTTCACTTTCCATACCATACCATGCAATTCCATGCCATTCCTTGCCATATAATACCATTCCTTGCCTTTCCTTTCCATGCCATGCATTTCCTTGCCATGCCTTTCCATGCCATGTTATGGGATTCCTTTCCTTACCATGCCTTACCTTTCCTTGCCTTTCCATGCCATGCCTTTCCTTTCCTTCACATGCCATGCCATGCCAAGCCATACCTTCCCTTCACATGCCATTCCTTTCCTTGCCTTGACTTTCCTTTCCTTGCCTTCCCATGCCTTGCCCTCCCATTCATTGCCTTTCCTTTTCTTTCCATGCCATGCCATGTATTTCCATTCCATGCCATGCCATGCCTTTCCCTTCTTTTCCTTTCCATTCCATGGCTTTGCATCACTTGCCTTACCTTTCCTTACCTTGTCTTCACTTGCCTTTCCATGCCATGCCTTTCCTTTCCTTCACTTTGCATGCAATGCAATGCCATGCCTTTCATTTCCTTCACTTTTCATGCCATTCCATGCCATGAATTCCATTAAAATTCCATTCCATGCATTTCCATTCCATGCCATGCATTTCCTTTCCATGCCATGTCATCCCTTGCCATGACATGTCATGCTATGCCTTTCCTTTCCAAGCCTTACCATGCCATGCCTTGCCTTGCCTTTCCTTTCCATTACGTACCTTTCCTTACCATGTCATTCCTTTCCTTCTCTTTACATGCCATGCCACGCCATACCATGCCTTGAATTTCTTGGCCTTGCCTTACCTTTCCATGCCTTTCCTTCACTTTTCTTACCTTGCCATGCCTTACCTTGCCTTTGCTTTCCTTGCCTTCACTTTCCTTTCCTTCCGTGGCATTCCATGTCATGAATTTCCTTTCCATGGACTGACTTCAATTCGCTTTCCATGCCATGCCATTCCTTTCCATGCCATTTCATGTCATTCCATGTCTTTCGTTTTCATGCCATGCCATGTCCTTCCTTGTCATGCCATGCCTTACCATCAATTTCCTTACCTTTCCTTACCTTTCCTTCACTTGCCTTGCCTTGCCATGCCATTCATTACCTTTCCTTCACTTTCCATGCCGTTCCATGCCATGCATCATCTATCCATGCCATGCCATGCCATGCCTTCCCTTTTCTTTCCATGTCATTTCTTTCCTTTACATTTCTTACCATGCCATGCCATACCATGCATTTCCTTTCCATGCCTTTCCATGCCATGCCTTACCTTGTTTTTCATTTTCATGTCATGACTTTCCTTTCCATTCCATGTCTTGATTTTCCTTCACATGCCATGCCATTCCATCCATTTCCTTGCATTTCCTTGCCATTTCAGGCCTTTACTTCACTCTCCTTACCTTTACATGCCTTACCTTGCCTTTCCTTGTCTTTCCTTGCCTTGAATTTACTTGAATTGCCTTGCCATGCCATGTCATTCCTTTCCTTCACTTGTTATTCAATGACATTCCTTACCATGCCATGCCATACCATTCCTTTCCATGCCATGCCATGTCATGCTTTGCCTTGCCTTTCTTTTCCATTCCATGTCTTTCCTTTCCTTTCCATTACATGTCTTTCCTTTCCTTTACAAGCCATGCCTTGCATTTCCTTTCCATTCCATGTCATGCCTTTCCTTTCTTTCACATCCCATTGCATGCCATGCGATGCCTTGCCTTTCCATGCCTAGTCTAACAAGGTGCTAAATTGACAAGCATATATAATAAGAAGTGAGCAAAACCCTAGTGCCATAGATCCCCCAAAAAAGAGTTGCACTGGTAACAAAATGACATTGTATGGACCCAACTAATTGAAAACCAATGCCCTAGATCCAATGCAACCGACGATTTGTCCATCTGAGTCCTAGTTTGAGTTTTATCATGAGTTGTAACTCACCTCCTCAAGTCATTTAGTAACATGTCAAAACTTTGGACAAGGGGCATAAAATCAAAACTGAGCAACATAATGGAGTTCTATAAGCTCCCCCACGTTTTTTTTCCAAGGCACACGTGACTAGAATAGCCAAAATTTACCAACACATTGTTCCTGAAAATCGACCTCTCGTTCATAAATTGCACTATGACTCATTGAGAAAAATCCTAGTGTGAGAGAACCTCCAAAAAATGGTTTTATGGTCAACGAAATGATGACAAATGAGCCCCACTAGCTGAAACCCATTGCCCTAGATCCAATGCAACCGAAGGTTCATCCATATGAGTTCTATTTTGAGTTTTAACATGAGTTTCAACTCACCTCCTCAATCCATTCAGAGACATGTCAACACTTTGGTCTAGGGGCGTAAAATCCAAATTGAGTAGTATAACAAACTTCTATAACCTCTCACACGTCTCTTTTCCCAAAGTCCACGTGACTACACTACCACAATTTCCCAGCACAATGTTCTTGAAAATCAACCTCTGGTTCAGAAATTGTACTATGCCTCATTGAGAAAAACCATAGTGTTGGAGATCCTCCAAAAAATGGTTTTTTGGTCAATGGAATGTCAACAGATGGGCCCCACAATATGAAACTCGGTGCCCCAAATATAATGAAATCGACAGTTCTTCCATCTGAGTCCTAGTTTGAGTCTTATTATGAATTGCAACTTGCCTCCTTAAGCCATTCTCGGACATGTCAGAACTTTGGTCCATGGGCATCAAATCCAAACCAAGCAACATAACAAAGTTTTATAAGCTCCCACACTTTAGTTTTTCTAAGGCCTACATGACTACACTACCCATAATTTCCAAACACAGTGTTCTTGAAAATTGACCTCTCGTTAAGAAATTGCACTATGATTGATTCAGAAAAACCATATGGCCGAATATCCTTCAAAAAATGGTTTTTCGTTCAATAGAACGAGAACGGATGGGCATCAGTAGCTAAAACCTGGTGCCCCAGATCCAATGCAACCAATGGTTTTTCCATTTGAGTACTGGCTTGAGTTTTATCGTGAGTTGCAACTCACCTCCTCAATCCATTCATGGACATGTTGACACTTTTTTTTAGGGGTATAAAATCCAAACCGAGTAGCACAAAAAATTTCTTAGGCTCTCGAACATCAATTTTTCCAAGGCCCATGTGACTATACTAGCCACAATTTCCCAACACAATGTTCTTTAGAATTGACCTGTCATTCAGAAATTATACTATGCCTCATTAAGAAAAACCCTAGTGCCAGAGATCCTCCAACAAATGGTTTTCCAGTGAATGGAATGACAATAGATGGGCCCTACTCACTGAAACTCGGTGCCCCAAATCCAATGCTACCGATGGTTCAACCATCTAAGTCCCATTTTAATTTTCATCATGAGTTGCAACTTGCCTCCTCAAGACATTCATATACATGTCAACACTTTGGCTGAGGGGCATATAATCCAAACTAAACAACATAACAATGTTCCATAATCTCATGCACATCTATTTTTTTGAGGCCAATGTGACTACACTACCCACAATTTCCTCGCACAATGTTATTGAAAATCGACCTCTCATTCAAAAATTGCACTATGCCTCATTGAGAAAAAACATAGTGTCAGAGATCCTCCAAAAAATAGTTTTCTGGTCAAAAGAATGATAACATATGGGCTCCACTAGCTGAAATATGGTGCTCTAGATCCAATGTAACCCACGGTTCCTCCATCTGAGTCCCGATTTGAGTTTTATCCTGAGTTCGAACTAGCCTCCTCAAGTTATTCATGGACATAGAAAGGCGATGTCTTGGTATAGGTCTAGGTCTAGGTATGGAAATTCTAGGAAAGGTAAAGCAAAGCAATCCAAGGCAAGACATAACAAGGCTAATCAAAGCTATACATGGCAAGCCAAGGCAAGGTCTAGGCGTAGGTCTAAGTCTAGGTAAATCCTATTAATTATGATAATCCATGTTTAAGAACTATGAAAATACCTTAGATATATGAAGAAATATAGTTTATGTTATGATATTGAAATTCTCATGCAAGTATTTTAATCTAATATAGATAGGATAACAATTTTTTACATGCTTAATGAATCCTTTAATTGGAATTTTTATGTATTGAAGTTGTTCATTTAGTACAAGCATTATTTTTTTTAAGAAAAATATACCGTATGATACATGAATGCCATTATTGTTTTATTAAATTAACTTAATCAATGCCTTGGCATGCCATTCCTTGCTTTTCCAAGCCATGACATGGCAAGGAAAGACATGAATTCACAAGGTAGGGAAAGGTAAGGGAAGACATGGCATGGCATGGCATGGAAAGTGAAGGCAAGGCAATTTATGGAATGGCATGAAAAAGAAAGGAATGTCTTGGAAAGGCAAGGCAAGGCATGGGAAGGCCTGGTAAGTTCTCTCTTCTTCCAGGAATGAGACACAAGAAATTTCTTGTTTGACATAGATCCCTTGGTATTATTCTTCTTCTTTCTCTCGTTGATTGGTTTGTTTCTTTATGTGAGTGTAGGTTTCAGAAAAGTCTACAAAATATCCTCATCACTACTCTCCTTAAATATATGATAACATCGATGTGGTAGTGAGTTGACACCTTCAGTTAGTGTTGTTTCTCATTCTTCTAATAATCAATCTAAATCTGGCATGTCTTTTTCCTTCACGAAAATGGTTTTTATGGTGATGGAATTTTCACTTCTACCATAAGAGACTAGGCCTTCATTCTTGTCCCAAGGGGTGACTATGATTTGGATTAGGAAACCTTGTCTCATATTGCCTATCCCTTGTCGATCATATCCATTTTATTGAGGATTTTAGAGTGAACATCTCAGGTATTCTTCTCAAATTCATTGATCTACTCTTGAGAGGTGTCTATGGAAGGATATCTTACCAATTTAGCCTCAGTCACGGTGTTATCATCGATAGTGGAAATGGAAGGTGTCATTGCTTCTTTGTAATCTTGTACATCTTCTTAAATCCTTTCCAAAGCATTCTCCTTCTATACTAATCTTGTTTCACCTGCATCATCACCTCCGTAAACCTATCATATATCCAGTTAGCCATCTAGATGACCTTCTCACTAAGGTATACAAGTTTCACTCTATGCATGTCCAAATTTTTTCTAACTACTATGAGGGATTCTTGGGCTTCTTTACATTTCTTATTGAACAATGGAAAAAATTGGGTATAGTTCTCCATCTGGTTCTCCATTTCTTCCATGCTCTAGGTAAACATATTAACCTGTACCTACAAGCTCTTGGTCTCTCTGGAAGTTCCACATTGTTATCCCTTAAGTATTTAAACTTATCTCTTCTTCTTTTTCATATGATGCACTCTACAATATCTTGTTCAAAATTCTATAAGTAGTTTCTTGGTCAAGGATGAAACTAATTTTATACCATATGATCCATAATCAAGGGGATCAAATCCCACTTGCTTCACCAACACAAATACTTGTCCAAAATTTTATTTCTTTTTTATATGTCAGTTCTATCTCTAGTTGGCATATGTTTCTTAGTATCCTAGAGGATACCAAGCCTCATTCATATGCCCTGCACTCATCAATTATCTATCAATGACAATTAAAATTTATTCCAATAAGCATAAAATATCTACAACACTCTGTCACTATCATGTAGCACTTTTTATAGTCAACGCTCACTATGCCACTTAGGTATCTGAGTTGGCTATAATGATCAATGCATTTATCAGTGAAACTATCCTATGGCTAATGTATTGATTATATGACTCATTCCTTATCTTGTATAATGAGTATGTATGGAATATTTATGTTCCTTAGTATCCCACTCACCCATTAGTGAGATCATTAGGATCATGGAAGCATTTCTCCACACATGGTCAACGTAGAAATTAAATATTTTTTAATTAATGAATATACATAGGTGGTTCCACACACCAATGAATTACACCTTTATTCACCTCATTCAATTATTCCATGAGGTTTCTATTCCATATGACATCTCTCCTAGACGTGGGTATCATAATATTCTGTGACATTGGATTTCACGTCAAAGTTGCACCAACACTCAAGGGGGATATTCCATGTCGTGTTTGCACCCTAAGTGTATGAGGAAAAGTGAGAAAAGATTATTCTTGAACTATTAGTACAAACGGTGGAATCTAGGCAACAAAAATATTCCTTGGAGTTCCTTGGAGACAGGTTTATGGTGTGGAATATTTATACATTAAACTGTGCACTTTCTTCGTTCATAAATTAGGGTTAGATTTTACGTAGGATTGCTAGCAAATGAAACATACATATCTTGAATTATATGGGTTTGTAAGTTTCTTAGGTTCACATGTTCCATTGGAAAATGGAAAGTGAGCACATGGTGCTCTCCCATGTCTATATATGAGATGTAGTTGTATGCAAAACAAGAAAGAAAAGTGTGAGTTCTCTCTTTATCACTAGGATTTTTAGAACACATAGAGAGTTGAGAAACCTAGACAAATCATCGGTTCAAATGGATAACAATTAGAGGTCATGGATGCTCCTATGAATTCCTAACACATAATGTATGACCCAACAAATAATTCTAAACTACCACAGGGATTAAAAACACCTAGAAACAAGTGAAATTTTCCTTGGAAAACAATTTAATCTCCCAACAACAATGAAATTTTTCCCAGCAAAAAAATGGAAACCCAACAACAAAGGAAGTCACCCCAACAAAAAAATGGGTTCCCAACAACAAATTAATTCTCCCCAGAAAATAAATGGACACCCAACAACAAAGGAGTTCTCCCCAACAAAAAAATAGACGCTTAACAATGAAGGAATTCTCCCTAGCAAACCAATGGATTCCCAACAACAAAGGGAACACCAAAGATAATGGACAATTATCCCCAACAATATCAATTGACTTATAACCTCTCCCAAGGAGAGAGAGTATGTGAAGGAAATGAAATTGTGATGCTTAACTTAGTAACTTATGTATAAAAACACCCCAGATGGGGTGCCATGTAGCACAGGAAGGCCACGTGGTTTGGAGCCAGGTTGGGCCTTATATATAGGCCACCAGCTCCCATCCCATCACCATTAATATGGGAGGAAGCCCGAGTATCCAGGCCCATGGGATGAGCCCTCTCACACGAGTGAAATGAATGGATGTACACAAGAGTAGGAGGATAGCCTTAATAGTCAATCCTGTCATGATCACCCTTAAGTTTATCAACAGTTTTGGCTGGGAGAGAATTTAGTTCGAGTTCGAACAACCGAAGGCATACATCTTTGATCACTAGTACAGAGGAAGCAACCTCATTGATGTTTTGGTCATTTTTTTTCTCATACACATGCCGAGGGAAAGAGGCAAACCTCGTAGAGGCACAACCTGGTATTCTCTCGATGCTCGCTAGAAGACAATAGATATTTGAATGAGCATTGTCCATGGCTCAGGCATAGCTAGTCCACAAATCCAGGAAGCCCATGATGCCTCCCATGGCCTATGTGGAGGATATTTTTCTAGAATAACCCATTCAAGCTCCTCTGGAACATCTCCTCTTTACAATTCCTGACAATTGGAATCCGCCAACCTGCTTTCCAAAAGAGGTTGAGCTAAAGAACACAAGGACACCGCATAGCTGCCAGAGAAAGGACAACCAAATAGAGGAACCCACTACTTGCTATGTCAAAGAAGAAATAAAAAAATTTGTGGATGTGACAGTGACTTCAAGCGTAGGGGAATTCTCCATGGATGCAGACCACTAGAACGCTCAAAGAGGACCACAAGGAAGGCACGCGATAAGAAAGGAGTAGGCCATCAAACCATGATAAGCACTGCCAGGGGATATATGGGTGAGGGAGGGTGGCATGGATCCTATGCCACATCCCCTCTCCATCATGCAAGAAGCATGGCATGTCCAACCTCCATTTTTCCACCTGGAACACCTGGAGCTGATATTTCAAATGAGAAGCCTGGTGGAAGAACAAATCCACCTTGCCATCCAAATCAACCATCGCATAAACATGTCGTATGATTCCTACTCCAACACTCCACCAAGATGACGGTTCCCAACGTGTGCACAACTCTTTGGGCTGCCAGCCAGAGCGAGAAAGTAGGGAGGAGATGATGAAACCATCGATTAATTGTCACAATTAATGTTTCTAGTTAGAAGTTCTATTTTTATTAGAACTAGGGCTCTAGCATTGTCAAGGTTTCACTATGTTGTAAGTAGGAATCTAAGGGAACATTTTCAAATTAATTTCTGCCATATGTCCTAGTTTCCTTCGGGTAGGACAGATGGGAGCTCATTTTTTTATACAAGATACATAGGAGTCCGAATGTGCTGGTTTCCATTTTTCTGGCGGGACAGTTGGTAGTCCGGACGTATTTGTAAGCCTGAAAAGTTAATACAATGGGATCCTCACCTTTTTTACTTAAAAAAAAAGAAAAAAAAACTTATGTATAAAAACTATTTAATGATATCCCCTGATCTATGTGAGGTAATAGATGGACAATTGACATCCTCTAGCTATTGCAAGTATGAAAAAAATTGAAGGAAATGAATTAGTGCATACTCTATTCTCAACCATCATGTTATGCCACCATTACCACTAGATTCTCTGACATAGTGATAAATATTGGAAGAAACAATTAATTCCACATCCACTCAAGGAAATAAAGAGATGTCATTAGACTTATCTATCAGGATCAATTAAACTCAATGATGAATTAACCACAAAAATACATAGATGAAAAATACATTTCACATGATTACTTTTTTTTCCTAGAACCCAATTGGGAAAACTAGTCGAGTGGTGCATAGTATAGCAAGTATACCAATTTTCTTACAATTCTCTGCTCCTCGGCCCAAAAATCCCTTTGGAATTGAGTGAGAGTGGATAAATAGGGAGATATAGGGGGTAAGGGAAGGACAATATCCATGGCTCTTCACTTCCCATTCCTTAACCTTCTCTCCTATTCGTTTCCTTTTCCTTTTAATCATTTTTCTTTAAATTTTTAGTTACATTCTTATTTGGCTTATTCCATGTTAACTTACATTATTTTATGTGGATTTCATAATGTTGATTTATTTTCAATTTGTTTTGTAGGTATTGATTCTTATCCACTTTTAAGTACATATCCATTTAGGATCAATTTAGTCCATTGAACACTTCAAATGGGGTCATGCGAGTGGCACCATGATAAGTTGAGTTATACCACCACTAAACCCATAAATAATTTTATCAAAAGTAAAGAACCTCAAATACACCTCCAAACAATGTTGACAACTTCAGTTTGACCATCACTACAGAGGTGATATACAATGCTAAGATGCAACTGGGTGACCTGGAGCCTAAACAATTTTTTCTAGAAGTTACTAGTGAAAGTGGGATCATGGTCCATGACAATATAATGTGGCATACCATGTAGTTTGGAGATTTTATCCATGAATATTTGAGTAAATAGACAAGATTTAAATGGTTGTTGGAGGTCACAGTAGATCTCAAAATAAAATCTAGAAGATAAACTTTTACCTTAAAAAATAAATGAAATCATTCACACACAAGAATGAATAAAATAATGTAGAGAAAACCATTAAGGTAGGGTAACACCATGAATTATTTATCAAGAAAGGAAAATAATTCAAGCAACGAAAACACTCCTCAAGCAATGATGCTTTCTACAATTATAATATTCATCACCATTTCCATTGCTCTACGTATAAATACAACACACCAACAAATTTTTTAATGAATCCATCAATGATGCCATGTAGTGAATAATAGTGTTCAGTTTGAGTGACGAAACGAGTGGGGTTAGAGCCATCAAATTTATTCACATCCAGTTTAAGAAGGTGTGGATCATGAACAAAGGGGTTGGAGTGAAACCGCATAGGATGGGATTATTCAAATCTCTCTTGGTGGTAGGTATATTCATGTGAGTGAGTGGTCATGAATTTAGCAATAAATTCAAACATCTAGTAAGGTAATTTGTCTAGTTTATTGAGCTTGTCATTAACTATAGCAAGATTATCATTAACTCTAGAAAAGTTTTGATCAGTAACAGGTTGATCTTACATGAAATTTTTTTGCAGCTTGTCATATAACTTTTCTAGTGTAGAAAATTAGTTTCCATAGTCATGATTTTGGGTTGTCATCTGGATGGGGTGCACAAGGAAAAGGTGATTGGAGGGTGGGGTAGAATGGGGCTAGTGGGTGCACAGAAAAAGACTTATAGGAGAGTTGTATCAATGTAATCAATGCACATTTTTGGATGTATTAAGATGCACAACCTCTAATGGGGTGAGTAGGTCCACATAAAAGAGACTTATGGAAGAGGGGGACCAATACAATTAGCGGAAAACAAAGTTTCTATTGAGATAGGTCTCAAATAAGGGTGTCGTTTTGAAACATTTGTTCGTTTTTTTCTTTTCTTTTTCTTCCTTTTAATCCTATGGATTTATAATCTTGTCTGAAGAATTGTACGGTGAAAAAATGATCAAATTATTGATATTGAATATTATGTAGGAATTTCCTTAAATAGAAGTGGGAAGTAGGGTTTCTAGTGACTGAATGTTCAAAATTTCAAAATATCCCTTTGTTTTATAAGCTTTATGGATTAATAGAAATAATTAGGGATTCAAGGGTCATAAGGGAAAGGGAGTGCCTTGTTTTATAACTCTCTGATATAATTGTAAGGCCTACTAGTAGTACTCAACTCAATATCTCAAGCCTCTAAGGAGGTTCGACCATACCCTTAGTCATACTACCCAATTACCCAGGTATTAGAGAGTAATCTTCCCAAGTACTATTCTTAGTGACACTATAGCAGTTAGGTCCTCAAACGACTTATCTAAGTATAGTTTTAGGATACCAACATGAATTTTGAAATACTTAGGGGTATGTGGAAGTGAATCTATATACATGTGTTGTATGATATAGTATTTTATATACTTGTGTTGTATGATATAGTATTATTCGAAAGGGTGTAAATAAGGGTTACAAGGGTTTCCAAATAGTTGAAACCTCTTGTATTTTTTGCATGTATGCTTCCTTGACCACACATTTACCCTCTTAACAACATATCTTTGTGTTAGTTATAGACATTGGAACATATCTTGAACATTTTCTATACTCTTCTAACATTTGATGACTGTATACTTTTTTTTTATTATATTCATTTTAAAAATTAGATTTACACAACTTTATAAAATTTACTATACCTATGTGATTGAAATTAAATATTTTTAATAATTTTTCTAACAAAAAATGTTAAGTAAATATTATGATGATTATGATGTTAAATGTCCACTAAGACTAATATTGCTGTATCGAACCTTAATAAAGGTAAGAGATTACTTGGATTTATTTAAAATGTGATTTCGATGCTTGAAAAGAATAAGGAGAATCATTTGAATATATTTATAGTTTTGATGACTTAGAATATTAGGAAGGTCGATATTTTCAAAAGTATTTTTAAATTGAGATCTAATTTGGGTATCCGTAGAGAAATCTAGGAGAAATTACTTTTCATCTTCGATACTAGATATGTGGGAACTTGTAATGTACCTCGAAATTTACATAAAATAAAAATAAAAATTAATTGGGTACTTTGAGTTGATTTTGTGTCCTTAAAGTTTCAGTCATTCGTCAACCATAATGTACAATAGTCTTATTTCCATCTACTTCTCTATCCTATTTAACATTTTTGTCGCCTCTTCCTATTTCAGTATTGAGTTATTTACGAACATAGGTACATAGCTAGGGATATCCTGTTTCATTGCAACTTGGTATTATCTACCGTTTTTCTTCCAAAACCCACTTTATAATAAGGAGATGTAACCACTTAGAACTATTATCATATTAATGCAATGGTCATAGGTGTAAGGCATTATAAGATTCGTTCTGATATATATATTTTTACAGGGTCTACAAGAAGACGTTAACATTATTCAGAATACTTTTAAACATACACTGCTTGCGTATAACTCAGACAATAAACTGCACAACTGAATATAAAGCATGCAGAGGATAACCTTGTGACAGTTATGGTTATAATCATGCTAAAATAAAATTACTTAGTAAGTAACGACATTAGGCTAATCCCCTTCGGATGGTTAAAGAAATGGTAGTTGGGTTCAACGTATAACTGGTATAGTAAGGCGATAGGTGTAACCCTAAGTAGGCCATCCGGGTACCTTGCCATTAATAATCTGAGCAAACGATACAGGTTTGAACCTTCATGCATTAAAGGACTTTCTGCAACATTTGAGACGCCTGAGATAAGTCTATTCGATCTATATTTCAATTGGCGTGCCCCAATGAGATGTCGACACTTACCATATATTCACATGGCCCCAGTACAAAGAATCCATTTCCATTACTCCGTGCGAAAGGTTACTCAAACACTTTCACTTTCATTCTAGTTTTGGTTTTGGTGAAGGAGGAAGAAACGTTTCAAACCATTTTCCGTTTTGGCTTTAGCATCGTGGTCATGAGTTTGTGATTCGTCCCCTGTGCCAGATGGGTGGAAATCTTGGAAACAACTTCTCAACGACAGATCTGTGCAGGGTAACTTTGCCCTTGACAGTTCTTTTATTTATGCCTTTTGGATCTTCCTATCTTGTTAGGTAGGTCTCTCGATGCTCCCGTTCCTAGTCAATTGCTTGGTAGCATTCTCGTTTTTCTTTGAGGTTATTGTGAAGAGGGGTAGGTGGTACCCTAGTAAGGTTTAGGTTCTTTCATGGTTTATCCCCTTTCTCTGTACTATCCTTCCTATCGAGGCCGAGCTATTCTCCTTTCGTGGAGGAACTTATTACGATGTCTGTTAGAAATGTGCATTTGGGATATTCTATTTTTTTCCTTTGAACTTTTGTTATTGGGCCCAGTTTCCCCATCGATTAGTCTCTTAAATGACAGAGTGTCATGTTTGGGTTTTCCCTTGCTTGGGTGCATAACAGACCTTTCGACATACTGTTGATCTTGAGAGAACTTTTGTGTTTAATTAGAGTGTTCTCTAGTGTCATTATATTAATTAGGAGCGACGTTCTAATGGCCGGAGGTGTATTAATTCTTTTTGTTCATATTTGAAATGTCACATCGATTTTATATTTACTATTACTTTATGGTCGTTATAAGCAAATCATTTCCTCCAGTGTTTCTTTGGATTAAAACTGGTATTCATCACTAATGATGGGCCTCTTGATGTGTGAGGGTACCCATCAGGGAGACACGAACTCCTCTTCCCCTTTTGGTCTGGGAGGCGTACGGGGTAGCGCGATGGCAAAAGGCAAGAACCCTCCATTACAGTTAAGTATTCACCAACCCCCTTTCTATTTACGTTCTATTCTATCATTTAATCATATTATTTTCGTTGGATACATTATAATGCTTCACATTACTTTGTGTAGGTGCAGTCACGCCGAAGCATGGGGATGCGCTCTTCACTCCTCCAAGAGGTATTTGAGTTCCATCATAGTGCCCTTCCGTCTATTTCAAGTTTACATGCACCGATGGTCAAGGCTTTGTCTCATTCCTAATGTTTGAAGATTTTTAATTCCAAGTTCTGTATTTAGTTGATACAGGGTACACCGTGATTTGTATAAACATTTTGGTACGAAAACATATGTCAAGCTTGCGCCTAGTTGGACTTGTGATATTTAGACAATCGTTCTATTTAAGTAATATGATCATTATGTTTTGAGTGTTATTTCATTGTGGATATGGGTTCTAATCTATCACTTTTCGTGTTTAACATTTTCCTTGGTATTTCCGAAAAAATGATTTGTTATTATAGATTTGAATTCTCTAGTTATTTTTCCAGAATTGAATCTCACTGTTGATTACACAGTCCCTTCTCAAAATGATTCGGCTATGCACTGTAGTATGCCTAAAACTAGAATAGTAACAAATGCGCCTGAGGGTTTTGTTTTCCACCTAGATTGTGTGATGACTTCTAGATTTTGTTTATGCATCGTATACTTATATTCTGATATAAGATTAGTTTTGGTAAGAGTTGAACCTAAGTCTTATTCCACCCATTCATAAATTTGACTTACGAACTAGTTGTATGCAATGTTATCGTGGAAAGCCTATGTCTGTGGGATTCCATCCAGATTTTGGGGTTTTTCATATATAAATCGTCAGAAAAAATATTTTTCTATTTGAGATTATAAAAGATGGGGACATCCAAATTCGTGTTTATTTCCTTTCATGTGGTTATTTTACTCCTTTATGCTAGATACCCTATAACATTGTACATATGACAGAGGTTTATTGTTATACTGCAGGTGCACCTTCAAACCACAGAGTCATTACTAAAATACCATTACCACCATACCGATGTACATATACTTAATTTTTGTAATGGGGTTTGGTAAGTTTTCTGAATTATTTTCCTATGTAAATGTTTATATGTATATCTGTCTAGTTTCCAGATACCTTAGTAGTCAGTTTACTCCAGCGTCATTGTATCGCTTATACAGAATGCTCATTATATATATACATATATGTTCATAATATATCTGTATAGGTTGATATACATATCGATTAATACCTCTGTGATAAAGGGTGTATTTACTTTGAATATGGACTGGTATGCTCATTAGAGGAGGCTCATTGTATAATATAAGCATCTACAGGAAATGAAATCTGCCACAGATATTGGTGTGCATGGCTTCAAGTATTTATGCAAACAATTTTATTTTCATTTTACTTAACATAATTAACTAAGAAGATAGATGTAGTCTATAATCCATTGTATTATGAGATTAGTAACTTCTACATAATTCGTCTTTCTGTTTGATACATTCCATGACCTTAGTAATTACTCAGCACCACATCTAAATCAATAAGTCCATTTCTAGCTAGCGACTAGGATGTAAAATGGTAGATCGTTCCACCATAGCATTCAACTAGAAATTCATACATAGAAGTAAACAGATTGCAGCACATGACATTTAACTACGATAAGGTAGAGTTACATATATGAATCCAATTTGCGGGAAGCCAAAGGGAACAACCACGTTCCTCCTAATCGTAGAACAGGGCAGCCAATCTACTTGCCCAATTCACCCCCTAGCCTGACCATGAATCCATGAGGGAGAAATTAAAATCTCCTCTCCAACAATATCCTTTAATTTCAGCAGAATCCCCCTTACCTCACACTCACACAGTAGTTCTCATAACAACAAGAAAAAAAGATCAATAGTCTTCTTTCCCAGCACACTTGGCAGCGTCCCGCCTCCTCACATATGATATTTATTAATTTGCCTAGGACCTTTTCCCTCCCTTGGGAATTTTCGCAGCTTTCTAAATCCCTGATTTTTAGGGGCTTCCAATGGACAAATCACTGATTTGCCACTTGTAACAATCAGCCCAGAGTTAATTCCAATGTGCTCCCCACTCATGGAGTCATGGTCAGCTAAATTTAACATGGTTGTTCCATTTGTCCTCTTGCAATCAATATAAAATATTTTGTTTTCATACAAGTGTCATAGTCAAATAGTTAGTTGGGTCAAATCAAGTCTCTGCCCAATAGTCATAACAATTAATTACAATCATCAAATTCAAAATTCGGAATTGCCATAAATGGAAAAAAATTCCAAATTCGAATTTACTAAAAACGGAATGAATTTTCAGCAGATTCAAATTTCAAAAATATTTTAGTTTTTTGGGATGTCACATCCTTTCCCCCTTCAGTAAAACACTATCCTCACTGTTCATTCCTTTCCTATAATAGGATTGGATGAGATTTGTGCAAATCTCCCTCCAACTCCCAAGTGGCCTCCTCAGGACTAAAGTGCTTCCATTGCACCTTTACCTGAGCGATGACTCTGTTCCAAAGTGCTATTTATCTCCTATCCAGAATGCATAGGGGTTCCACCTGGAACTCGCCTTCGGGTTCCACCTATACCAAGTTCCAATCAATAATATGAGTAGGGTCATGAATATACTTTTTCAACAAAGAAATATGAAAAACATTATGAATTTTCAGATTAGCCGGGAGTGCAAGTTGGTATGCTACGGGTCCAATTCGAGCTAGTATCTCGAAGGGTCCACAAAATCTGGGTGCCATCTTGGCATAGTTTCCTAACTTCGATGATCTTATTTGGGCTTTGACCTTTAAATAAACATGGTCTCCCACTTGGAATTCCAAGTGTCTTCTTTTTTGATCTGCATAGCTTTTCTGTCTATCCTGTGCTTCTTTCAAATTATGTTGTACCTTCCTTACCATGTTTTCCATTTCTTGGAGCATCTCTAGTCCCACCATGAGTCTGTCAGTGGAATTATCCTAGCTAATTGGAGTCGTACATTTTCTGTCGTACAATATTTTGAAAGGGCTCAATTTAGTCGAAGTCTGGTATCCATTGTTATATGCAAATTCTACCAAGTGTAGATAGTCTTCCCATTTGTTTGGTTTTGTTCTTATGTACATGTGGAGCATATCCTCCACGATTTGATTTGTCCTTTTGGTTTGTCCATCCATTTGCGGGTGGTAACTCGTACTGAAATTCAAGTTAGTATTTAGCCCTGCAAATAATTCCTTCCAAAAGGCGGATGTGAATTTTACGTCTCTATCTGAAATCACCATTTTAGGAATACCATGCAGTCTAAAAATTTATTTCATGAATATTTCAGCAATGTTTATAGATTTAAAAGTAGACTTTACAGGAATAAAGTGTGTAGACTTACTGAGTTTATCGATTACAACCATAATAGAATCGTTATATTTCTGAGTTTTAGGAAAAATTGTTATAAAATCCAGTGATATGGTCTCCCACTTCCATTCTAGTACTGGTAATGGTTTTAATAGGTTGGCTAGATGCTGGTGTTCAACCTTAACCTGCTGACAATCTTGGCACCTAGCCAAGTATTCTTCTATTTCCCCCTTCATATTAGGCCAATAAAATAATTTTCTAAGTGATGTTATCATTTTCTGGTAACCTGGATGGACATAATACGGTTTCTTATGCACTTCATCCAAGACTGTTAATTTTAACTCTGCAGAATCTGGTAAATAAAGCCTATTTTTAAATCGTAGTAGTCCCTTCTTGTCGATACTTAGATCCATTGTAACTGAGTTTGGGGTATTGTTCTGTAATTCTGTCTTTACCTTGGTGTAATTTCCGTCATTAATAACTGTTGTGCTTATCCTTTGTTCCAGATCACTTTCGGCTCTGCTGATACCTATCTCAAATATCCCATGGACTCTTCTACTTAAAGCGTCTGCTACTTTATTTTCCTTACCCTTGATATGTCTAACCTCGAAGTCGAATTTTCTTAAGAAGGCTAGCCACCTTGCTTGTCTTGCATTAAGGTCTAGTTGGTTAAACAAATATTTCACTCTGCTATTATTCGTTAATAGTAGGAATTTTTTGCCCATTATGTAGTGTCACCACATTTTTAAGGCGTGTATTACTGCTGCTAATTCTAAGTCATGAGTGACATAATTTTGTTCGTGTTCCTTTAATTTCTGAGGCTCATAACAAATAGCGTTTCCTTCCTGAGTTAGGACACCACCTAGTCCTTCTTTACTTGCATCCACACATACTCTGAAGTCTCTGTCGGGGTCTGCTACCTTCAATATCGGTGCAGTTGTCAATAATCCCTTCAGTTTGTTAAAGCTGTCTTGGCACTTTTCTGACCAGTTAAACTTGGTTCCTTTCTTTTGTAATGAGGCGATAGGGTAGGCTATCCTGGAAAACACTTCTATGAACCTATGGTAATATCCAGTGATTCCCATGAATGATCGTATATCTTCTACATCCTTTGGCACCGACCATTCCATAATGGCTTTTGTCTTTTCCGGGTCTACGACAATGCCTTCTGTTGAAATCACATGTCCTAAATATTGTATTTATTTCTGATAGAAGTCACATTTGTCAAATTTGGCGTACAGTTTGTGTTTCCTCAACGTTTGCAGAACTATCCTTAAGTGTTCATCATGTTCTTCTTCTGTTTTTGAATAGACTAGAATATCGTCGATAAATACTACGACGAACTTGTCTAAGTATTGACTAAAAATACTATTCATCAAACACATAAACGTGGTTGGCACGTTAGTGAGTCCGAAAGGTATGACTATGAATTCGTAGTGTCCATACCTTGTCCGAAAGGTTGTTTTGCTTATGTCCTCATCTTTTATCCGAACTTGATGATAACCGGATCATAAATCTAACTTTGAAAAGATCTTGGCCCCACCTACTTGATCGAACAAATCATTTATCCTTGGTAAGGGGTATTTGTTCTTAATAGTCATTTTGTTCAGTTGTCTATAACCGATACATAGTCTTAGAGTACCATCTTTCTTTTTCACGAAGAGGACTGGTGCCCCCCATGGTGAGATAGCTGGTCTAATATACTCTTTGTCCAATAATTCCTGTAACTGTATTTTTAATTCTGTCAGTTCTGGTAGACTCATTCGGTAAGGTGCCTTTGAGATAGGGGTTGAACCTGGTAGTAGGTCTATGGAGAAGTCTATTCCCCTTCTAGGAGGTAATTCTGGTATCTCATCCACAAACATGTCTCTGACGTCACATAGGACAACAAAGTCTTCTAGTTTTGGCTTATCATCTTTTTCTAGCAGATTTGTTACATGGATGGCATAAACTTGACATCCCTTCCTCATACATTTCTTGAGTTACATTGCTAAAACTTGTCTGAATGATACCAGTTTTGGTATACCTTGGTCTGTTCTAACAGTGCCAAAATTGTCCTTATAGCTACGTATCTTTGTATAGCAATCTAGCACTGCTTTGTGTTGTTCCAACCAATCCATCTCGATAATCATATCGTAAGATACTAGTGGTAGGATGTTCAGATGGGTCTTTATATTTTGACCATCTAAGCTGAACTCACAGTCCAGAACAAAGTCAACTACTTTTCTTTTAGTACCAGTCGCTAATTATACAAGCCATGATTTTCTGTGCTTCAGTTTCTTAAGTTTGTTTGACTCTACCACATTAGGCGTAATATAACTTAACGTATCTCCAGGGTCAATTAAAACAAAAATTCGAGTGTCATTGATTTTAACTTCGATTTCTACCACCGAGGACTGGTGGTCATCTTGTCGACCATCTATGGATGCATTTATCCAATGTAGGCTTCTGTCCACGTCTCCCACTGTCGAGGCTTCCTACAGATTATGAACAACAGTTTTGTTTGTTGAACTTAAACATGGACAACTCCTCCTTAGATGAGGCTCTCCACATTCCCAACACTTTAATGGCTCGCGGGGGTTGTCTCCAAACTTCTTCATTCCCAGGTTTACTAGTTTACCACTGTCTTGCGTATTCAGATGGTTGGAGTGAAAATCCTTTCTCGAAAAACTTTTTGTTGTATTTCGATAAGGAGCTAGCTGGTACCCCTTCTTCCACTGATTCATTCGCTCTTGTTTCTTATCCTTCCATTCTTTGGGAAACTATACCCACTATTTATACTGATTGTAGCACATTCGTGCCTTCTTGAATACTTCGCTCAAAGATTTGTTGTTGTCAAACTCAATTCTGTCCTTGTAGGACTGTGGTATATAGCTTAGAAATCGCTAAATTTTTACTTTATCCTCACGGATGTACAGTATGAACCTTATCAATTCCAGGAATTTATTTATAAGGTCCTCCATTGCCATCTGTCCAAGTTGTAACTTGTAGAACTCCTTTGTCTTCCTTTCATAGTAACTTTCCGAAAGGTATTGTTTCTTGAAATACTTTTTAAAGTCAGACCGTTCCAACTGTTTCTCCTTTAGGCCCTTGGCCAATTTCAGGTCCTGCCACCAAACGTTGGCCTTCCCTTTCAGATTGTAGATGGTCATTCTGACCTTCATGTTGCTGGAATAGTTGTAGATCTAGAAGTATTTTTTGATGTCGAAAAACCATGCCTCAACTTCTTCTCCCGTCTTGGATTCTCCATCAAAGGTAGCTAGTTTAATCTTTTTAAATTCTCCTTCGAGGTGGTCTACATGTTTTCTTTTTCTGTCCGATTTAGTTTGTTCTTCAGCTGAAGGTGTTCCTTCTGACGAACTATCTACTTTTTCTGTTTCTGGCCCTAAGTTCTTGGAGGCCCTTTTGCTGACTTCTTCCTCGTGGTTATCGTCCTTTGGGATTTTCTTGGTCACTATACTGCACAATAGGACTTCAGTTATCTCTTGTTGTTCATGTTGTGCATTTTTTAATTTTTCATTGTCTACTTTGAAAATATGTAATTCAACAATAAGGTTCCTCATTGTTTCTAACACTTCCATGGGTGAGCTTCTGTCACTATTCTGTCTTGGATCTCCAGGGGGTCCTTGATGAGGGTTTTATCCCATCCTAATTTTTACATCGTCCTGAGCTGCCATAATTAACGCAAAACATAAATAGCTTTCTATTTGTAACCATAAGATTTTTATTAGTTTTACATAAATCGAAATATATATACTAAGAAACTATTGTGGCCCTGTCCAGGTCTAGTGTTGTAACCTTTTTTCTCTGATACCATATGTAATGTACCTCGAAATTTACATAAAAAAAATAAAAATTTAATTGGGTACTTTGAGTTGATTTTGTGTCCCTAAAGTTTCAATCATTCGTCAACCATAATGTATAGTAGTCTTATTGCCATCTACTTCTATATCCTATTTAACATTTTTGTCGCCTCTTCCTATTTCAGTATTGAGTTATATACGAACATAGGTACATAGCTAGGGATATCCTGTTTCATTGCAACTTGGTATTATCTACCATTTTGCTTCAAAAACCCACTTTATAATAAGGAGATGTAACCACTTAGAACCGTTATCATATTAATGCAATGGTCGTAGGTGTAAGGCCTTATAACATTCGTTCTGATATATATATTTTTAGAGGGTCTACAAGAAGAGGTTAACATTATTCAGAATACTTTTAAACATACACTGCTTGGGTATAACTCGGAAACTAAACTACATAATTGAATATAAAGCTCGCAGAGGCTAACCTTGTGACAGTTATGGTTATAATCGTGCTAAAATAAAATTACATGGTAAGTAATGACATTAGGCTAGTCCCCTTCGGATGGTTAAATCAATGGTAGTTGGTTTCAATGTACAACTGGTATAGTAAGGCGATAGGTGTAACCTTAAGTAGGTCATCCGGGTACCTTTCCATTAATACTCTAAGCAAACGATACAGGTTGGAACCCTCATGCCTTAGAGGCCTGTATGCAACATTTAAGGTGCCTGAGATAAGTCTATTCGATATAGAGTTCGACTGGCATGCCCCAATGAGATGTAGACACTTACCATATATTCACATGGCCCAAATACAAAGACTCCATTTCCATTACTCCATGCGAAAGGTTACTCCAACACTTTCACTTTCATTCGGGTTTTGGTTTTGGTGAAGGAGGAAGAAACGTTTCATACCATTTTCCATTTTGGTTTCGCATCGTGGTCATGAGTTTGTGATTCGGCCCCTGTGCTAGATGGGTGGAAATCTTGGAAAGAACTTCTCGACGACAGCTCTATGCGGGGTAAGTTTTCCCTTGACTGTTCTTTTATTTATGCGTTTCGGATCTTCTTGTCTTGTTAGGTAGGTCTCTGCATGCTCCTATTCTTGATCAGTTCCTCGATAGCATTCTTGTTTTTCTTCGAGGTTATTGTGAAGAGGGGTAGGTGGTACCCTAGCAAGGTTTAGGTTCTTTCATGGTTTATCCCCTTTCTCTGTACTAGCCTTCTTGTCGAGGCCGAGCTATTCTCCTTTCGCGGAGGAACTTATTACGATGTCTATTAGAAATGTGCATTCGGGATATTCTATTTTTTTTGTTTGAGATTTTGTTATTGGGCCCGATTTCCCCATCAATTAGTCTCTTAGATGATAGAGTGTCATGTCTAGGTTTTCCCTTACTTGGGTGCGTAACAGACCTTTCGGCATACTGTTGATCTTGAGAGAACTTATGTGTTTAATTAGAGTGTTCGCTAGTGTCATTATATTGATTAGGAGAGGCGTTCTAATGGCTAGAGGTGTTTTAATTCTATCTGTTCATATTTGAATTGTCACATTGATTTTATATTTACTATTACTTTATGGTCGTTATACGCAAATTATTTCCTACAGTGTTTCTTTGGATTAAAACTGGTATTCATCGCTAATGATGGGCCCCTTGATGTGTGAGGGTACCCATCAGGGAGACACGAACTCCTCTTCCCCTTTCAGTCTGGGAGGTGTACGGGGTAGCGCGATGGCAGACGGAAAGAACCCTCCATTACAGTTAAGTATTCACCGGCCCCCTTTCTAATTACGTTCTATTCTATAATTTAATCATATTATTTTCTTTAGATACATTATAATGCTTCACATTACTTTGTGTAGGTGCGGTCATGCTGAAGCATGGGGATGCCCTCTTCACTCCTTCAAGAGGTATTCGGGTTCCAACACAGTGCCCTTCCATCTATTTCGAGTTTACATGCACCGATGGTCAAGGCTATGTATGTCCCGTTCCTAATGTTTGAAGATTTTTAATTCCAAGTTCTGTATTTAGTTGATACAGGGTATGCCCTTATTTGTATAAACATTTTGGTACGAAAACATACGCCAAGCTTGCGCCTGGTTGGAATTGTGATATTTAGACAGTCGTTCTATTTAAGTAATATGATCATTATGTTTTAAGTGATATTTCATTGTGGATATGGATTCTAATCTATCACTTTTTGGGTTTAACATTTTCCTCGGTATTTCCGAAAAAATGATTTGTTATTACAGATTTGAATTCTCTAGTTATTTTTCCGGAATTGAATTTCACTGTTGATTACAAAGTCCCTTCTCAAAATGATTCGGCTATGTACAACAATATGCCTAAAACTAGCATAGTAACAAATGCACCTGAGGGTTTAGTTTTCCACCGGGATTGTGTGATGACCTCCAGATTTCGTTTATGCATTGTATACTTATATTATGATATAAGATTAGTTTTGGTAAGAGTTGAACCTGAGTCTTATTCCACCCATTCATAAATTTGACTTACGAACCAGTTGTATGCAATGTTTTCATGGAAAGCCTATGTCTATGGGATTTCATCCAGATTTTGGGGTTTTTCATATATAAATCGACAGGAAAAATATTTGTCCGTTTGAGATTATAAAAGATCAAGACTTCCAAAATTCGTGTTTATTTCCTTTTATGTGATTATTTTACTCCTTTATGCTAGATACCCTGTAGCATTGTACCTACGACAGAGGTTTATTGTTATACTATAGGTGTGACTTCAAACCACAGAGTCATTACTAAAATACCATCACCACCATACTGATGTACATATACTTAATTTCTATAATGGGGTTTGGTAAGTTTTCTGAATTATTTTCCTATGTAAATGTTTATATATATATCTGTCTAGTTTTCAGATACCTTAGTAGTCAGTTTACTCCAGTGTCATTGTATTGCTTATATAGAATGCTCATTATATATATACATATATGTTCATAATATATATGTACAAGTCAATATACATATCGATTAATACCTCTGTGATAAAGGGTGTATTTACTTTGAATCTAGACTGGTATGCTCATTAGAGGAGGTTCATTGTATAATATAAGCATCTATAGGAAATGAAATCTACCACATATATTGGTGTGTGTGGCTTCAAGTATTTATGCAAACAATTTTATTTTCATTTTACTTGACAGAATTAACTAAGAAGATATATGTAGTCTTTAGTCCATTCTATTATGAGATTAGTAACTTATACAGAATTCGTCTTACTGTTTGATACATTCCATGAAATTAGTAATTACTCATCATCACATCTAAATGAATAATTCCATTTCTAGCTAACGACTAGGAAGTAAAATGGTAGATCTTTCCACCACAACATTCAACCAGAAATTCATACATAGAAGTAAACAGATTGCAACACATGACATCTAACTAGGATAAGGTAGAGTTACATATCTGAATCCAATTTGTGGGAAGCCAAAGGAAACAAACACGTTCCTCCAAACCGTAGAACAGGGACGCCAATCTACTTGCCCGATTCACCCCCCTAGCCTGACCATGAATCCATGAGGGAGAAATTGAAATCTCCTCTGCAACAATATCCTTTAATTTCAGCAGAATCCCCCTTGCCTCAACTCACACAGTAGTGCTCATAACAACAAGGAAAAAAAATCAATAGTCTTCTTACCCAGCATACTTGGCAGCGTCCCGCCTCCTCACATATTCTATTTATTAACTTGCCTAGGACTTTTTCCCTCCCTTGGGAATTTTTGCAGCTTTCTAAATCCCTGATTTTCAGGGGCTGCCAATGGCCAAATCACTGATTTTCCACTTGTAACAATCAGCCCAGAGTTAATTCAAATGTGTTCCCCACTCATGGAGTCATGGTCAGCTAAATTTAACATGGTTGTTCCATTTGTCATCCTGCAATCAATATAAAATATTTTGTTTTCATACAAGTGTCATAGTCAAATAGTTAGTTGGGTCAAATCAAGTCTCTACCCAACAGTCATAATTATTAATTACAATCATCAAATTCGAAATTTGGAATTGCCATAAATGGAAAAAAAATTCCAAATTCGAATTTACTAAAAATAGAATGAATTTTCAGCAGATTCAAATTTCAAAAATATTTTATTTTTTTGGGACGTCACAGAACTATTGCATAAAAGTTTTCATTTACCATGTGGCACTCTTGATCTATGTACCGCTCCATTGTATTAAAAATTCCTAGATCATGCAATAGTGGAGATGATTCTCTCATTTGTCAAGGACAACTTCCAGCTATGAATAAATGGAACCTTATTCAACCAATTCAGGAAAACTAGTTTGAACATAAAAAACCACTTTTTTAAGCATGATACATGAAAACTACATGGATCTTAGACTGGTTTGGAAATGTTAACTTTTAATCCATTGGACGAATACACTTGAGGATCGTATAGGGTCCATAAAGGATCGTATAGTGGTATTTCTTGAGGGAGTTATACTTATATAGTTGTATATGAAGGAACACTTGATCACCTTTTTCAAAATGGTGTTTAAAGCGATGTTGATCTTCATGTTGTTTCATCTGATTCTGAGAAATTACTAGAATATATTTGAGAGTGTGGAGAATGTTGGCCTGAGTTGTAAGGGTATTTCTGAATACTTGTGCCTTGGAGACACCTAGTAGGTAAGATACTATTGATGGTGGAGTTTTGATCCATAATCAACAGGCTTAAATCTTACTCACTTTAGAAACATGTATACTTGTGTGAAATTTTCTTTCTTTTATCTATCTTTGATATGTCTCTAATTTTCACATATGGTTCTTGGTCTCTTGAAGGATACAAAGCCTAATTCCTCTTGCTTCCACTCATCAATTGGTTAGAGATGAAAATAAAAATCTAGGCCAATAAGCATCAAATATCTGCAACACTCTATCACTATCATGTATCACTTATTTGTTGGTTGTGGAGCTTGATTATCTTCCTGATTCAAAGTTCCTTGCTTTCAGCCATGTTAGCATGCCAGAAGTATGTACACTCTTCCACGCAGGGGAGTGCAGAGGGGGGGTACCCCCTCTGCGGGGTCCGGGGGAGCTATCCCCCCGGCTGAGGGGTCTGGGGGCAAGGGGGCCCCCAGTGGGGGTTCGAGGGCGAAGCCCCTGAAGAAAAAATTGCCTTGTAAAAGTATATTGTAATTTCATTGTAAATCTAGACCGTTCATTATAAGGTCGCAGATATAACGGTAGAGA
>SNQJ01S0069086.1:76311-88110 GCA_010110895.2 Picea sitchensis | reverse complement strand
TTATTTTCTTATTTTCCATGAATCCCCCTTGGTTTTATAAAATTAACTTTCCTAAAAGTGGTTTAATTCTGCTAGAAATAATTTTTGTGAGGAACTTATAGGATGAGTAACTAGTTATAGAGGGAGATAGGTCTGAACCTAGAGAAATTAAAGGGATTGGACTCCTTCATAATGAGATCCAGGAAGTTTGAGTTTTTTTCTCCCCTCATTTTTTTCTTCTTCAAAGTATAATTGAGAATCCTCTTCAAATTATATTTGATTGTCTCCCAGAAGACTTTAAAAAAAAGTATAGAGAAGTAATTTGTCCCCGGTGCATTATCTTGCACCAAACCCTAGATGGCTTGGAAAATATCTTCTTCACTAATGTTTTGGAGAAGATTTTCATTTTCTTCCTTGGTGATGCAGGCTAGGATGTTTTCCGGTAGAGCTTGTTGGTTTCCTTATTCTTCCTCCTCATAGTCTTGTGAGTAGAGTTTCTCATAGTGAGCCATTGTTTCTTCCTTGATCTAGGAAAAATATTCCATGGTATATAATGTGTCCAATTGAATATTTTGGATAATGTTTTTTTGACATCTCTATTGTGACTTCCTATGGAAGTAGGTGGTGTTGGAGTTCCTGATTTGAGCCATAGATTTTTTTATTTAAGTCTCCAATCCTATGCTTCCTTTTGAAAATCCACATGTAAGTTTTGATAGGCTTCCCTTTCCTTTTGTAAGCAAATTTATATCAATTCCTATACTTCCATTTCCTATTGGAGAGTTTCTAATTCCATAATTCTCAAGGTTCTTTCCTAATTTGGGGGAGAGTATGAAATCTTTTCCCAAGATTTTAAATTCGATTTGACTACTTGCAATTTTCTCTCCCAAACAAAATTTGGGGAGCCTTGAATGGAGGTTCTCCAAGCTTCTTTAATGACTGAAATGGTTTAGGCATTATGCACCCATAAGGGGTTGAAGCAGAAAGGAATGGGTCCAAATATTTGGGTAAGAGAGATAGGTTTATTATTAGAGATAACGAAAGGGATAATATTGGAGGACATGGAGAGGGGTAAGAGAAGAAAATTGTTGTGATTGAGAAAGTGATTCAAATGTATTTAAATGTGGACAACCCTAGAATGTTTGTTTCTCCAAGTGTAGTTTCCCTTGGGGGGTTTGACATCAAAGAGATCCCAATCAGAGATGAGATATTCCATCATCTCCCACATTGGATCTCTAACACAATCCCACCACCCCCTCGTTTCTAAATTTTGTAGGATTGTATTGAAATACCTAGCTACTATACATGTTGGAAGATCTAAATTGTATTTAAAGGATAGAAAGACCTCCAATATTCAAATTTGTCCATATATCTATTGGACATATATAGATTAATAATGTGAATTTTATGGCTAGTTTCCCTACTATGAAAAATAGTAAGTAACCAATGATTTGAGTAAAAAGTTACCTCAATATCAAGTTGAGATGAGTCCCACAGGGTCAGGATGCTTCTTGATGCCCCTGTTGAGCTTATAGTTTCTCCTTCACCATTCCGAATTTATTTTTTCCCTATTTGTATGGATTTTGATTCCTCCATTTTACTCTCTTGGAGGAGAATTACAAAGGGATTCTCATATTTGGTAAGGTCTCTGTAAAAATTCCTCTCTAAACATTTGATTTTATGTAATTAATTGTAATAAATGATTTCCATGATACAACATGCAAACAATGTAAATATCTTAATGATCAATCGAAAATGCCAACAATTAATTATGGGGGTGTGAAGCCTTAAAAGTACTGGACATGATACTACCAAGGGAAAGAATGAGAAACCTAGAGAGTTTTTCATTATGATAATACGACACAATTCCCCTTTGCTTAAATAATTGAATTGGAAATAATAGATTATTTCCTTTCGCCCTGATTTCAAGGAAAATCAATTGATGGGGGAGGATTGGTGGATGAGAAACCAACCACCCTCAATGAATTGGAGTATGGAGGTTTGACTGGGATAGAAGAAGCTGTCATCCAAAGGACTGCAGGAAAAACCTCACAAGTTCCCATGGTTGATCCCACGGGTTGCTTCTGATAGAAGGAAGGGGATAGGTCAAGAACCATCCTAGGATATTACATGTAGGTAATGCATGAAGAGGTAGGGGGAAGAGAGTCTCAGAGAGAAATAAATGGGTTGCAATACTAGTATGAGAATTGAGGAACCCATCCTGAGTTGATAGGTCACGAGCTTGATGTTGGGAAGACATTTGATAAACCTCTAAGAGGCCCAAGCTATGAGAGGTGAGTGCAAAGAGTTCCCTGGTGGTATCATGACTTGGAACAAGGGTGGAATGATACGGAAGTGATTGAGCTTGAAGAGCCTATTGTTGGGTGGAAAGGAAATCACCCATAGTCATTTGGCTGACTACATCTTGTAATAGATAAGTATTCCTTATGACATGTATATTGAGTAAGGAAATGAGATGGATTCCTATGAATGTGCTATATTTGTGCATGCTTGAAATTGATGAAAATAATGTTGGTTCCTTGGTAAGTTATTGCATCTGAATGACCATCCTTAGTGTGAGTCCTCATATTTGAAAAAATTTGGAACTGTATATTTGAGCTTCCTATGTGTGCAACAAAGTATTTGCAATAGCATGATGTCTTTGAAGAGAATACATGTACATAAATTAAGATATAGATAATAATATTTAAGATAAATGGAATATTGTAATATTGGCATGTTGGAGGTAAATGAAGGTCGATAAAACTTGTGTTGATTCCCCTCTCCTTAACATGAATGGTTATGGGGAATGAAATATTCACATGAGTGTCAATTAATAGGCTTTGTGCTTGTTGTAAATGGGATAGGAATCTCATTCCCTACATAATCCTCTTATGTAGAAGTTAAAGGGTTGTGAGATGTAAATCTTCATTCGAGGAAGGAGAAAAACACTGTAGTAGTTTCATGAGTAAGGTGAATGCCAAGAAGCCCGATAAAAGCCTTGTAAAATATTTAGAAGTTTCCCTTGAATGGCTAAGTCCAACTTTCGGGCTCTAAACATGAATAAATCCTATGTGTGATTCGGGATAGAACGCAACCATTAAATTGGCTTAGAATATAGATGCTAACACTTCGAAGGAGAAGGATATGATGCTTGGAGAGGATGCACCCTATTATCACTAGAAGTCACCTCCTGATTGCAGGGGAGGTAAGCCCAGTACCCATCGATTTGTATGTCACAATGAATAAATTTAAGGGGGGTCAAATGGGCACAGACTCAAGATGATATCGTTTTAACTTAGAAAATAGGGACTAGCACGCACAAATAGGTGAGGTATTGAGTCAACTTCAGTTAGTAAGTTGAGCTTAAGTGTGAGCATAGGGAAGACTTAGTGAGAAAGATGAACAAGTCTGCTATGGGCATCAGGCCTTCCAACAACTTGGAGAAGACAAACTCAGACTCAGGATCACTCTTAAGCCTAAGTTCAGACAATGAAACATGTTCAAACAACACAGTTGCAGTAGCACCATAATCAAATCTACACCATGATGAGGCTATGACAACTCAAATGGATCATCCATGCCTGATCCATTCAGTGTAAGAGGGAAAATACAACATAGGAATCTGATTAAAATTGGCTACGATGCCACTGCGATCAAACCTACATCAGAACAACATAACTACCCTCGACTGGATCATCCATTCTCGAGTGTTATAACACAACTGTTATAGAGAAATGGAAAGGAAGTTGACTTTCATTAAAAAAGAAGTCTCAAATACAGACACATAACCAAAGGAACTAGAGCTTCATCAAAACTTTACAATGCGGGAGCCTAGATCAACCATCGACCCTAACAAAATATCAAAACTGCCTATATATACTAAAAATGTTGCAACCACCAGGAGTGAGATCAGACCATCACATTAACATTTTCATTCGGTGCCTGATCTGTCAGATTATACAGGCCTCCTCATGTCAGATGAGATCTAGGTGAAGTTATGTGCTTTATAGGAAAATATGCCCATAAGGAAGCTTCAAATTGAGATTCTATCTTTACGACCACTCTCTGCATGTTTTCCATTTATGTGGTGAGATGATTTTTCAACAACCTCTCTCACTTTCATTAACGACCTGCATCAGGATTTAAACGAGGCTTAATGCCAAGGGGGTGGCCACACAATGCTCTCAGATAGGATTCCATATAAACACGTGATTGTGGGGCCGCTCAAAGGTGGTTTGGGTTCACACCGCTTTTGAGCCCGCAATCCACCACCTTTTGCCACGTATTACTTTTTCCAAACCAAGGTTTCAATTATGGGACCACTCAAGAAAATTATCGCCTGAGCATGTCACGTCCCTGCAATGGACTTTGGTCATCAATCTTGTGATCTTGGGCGAGGATTTATGATCAAGAGCTCAAATATTCCCTCTTCAGATCAATGGATCATATCTTCCCTTTTTGAATCGATGACAAAGATCTTCTTCATGATTCGAGCTTCGGACTTTTCAAACTTCAAACTTTATTTGCCCCAAGAAAATCCTCCAGAGTGAATGATTTGACGACGCATGGCCTCCAAAATCGGACGGTCAAGATCCTCTTCGAGACTTTGACCACTTCGGGACTTCGGGATTTCATGCACTTCAACACTTCATAACTTTTTCTCTAGCACTATACTTCGTGCAATTCTGGAATCCCGAAAGCCCGTGAGCCACTAATCTGAACTTTGAATGGAATATCCTTCGCTGAAAACTGAATTTGCTCGCTCGCTTGATTTGAGTCCATATTAG
Organism: Picea sitchensis; assembly: GCA_010110895.2. Classification (NCBI taxonomy): domain Eukaryota; kingdom Viridiplantae; phylum Streptophyta; class Pinopsida; order Pinales; family Pinaceae; genus Picea; species Picea sitchensis. The sequence goes on along the minus strand of SNQJ01S0069086.1, from coordinate 83,344 downwards.
ACCGCTCTGAGTGTTGTTTTGTGCTCATGGCTGCGACCTGCAGCCCTTAACAACTTAATGTGATAACATTTGGCTCCACAGGGGATGGCATGCTCCCTATGAGATGCCAAGAACACGCAGTTCCAGTGCCTTAGTTGTTGGGCTATGGATTCATGCTCAAAAAACATCCTTCTGAGAAATAAAAGCCGACAAGCACACTATCCCAAAAATGAAAACAAAACACATGGGCTCCAAGAGGAGATTATTTATGTACATAAACCTAAGATAGCTCATTTTTACAAAGCGCTAGGTGAAAGCAAACTTCCACCATATCCACACAGACTGTTTGGTAATATGATCCTTCTCTTTACTACAGATAATCCACAAAAGGATAAGGAAGTATGAAATAAAAATGAGGACATGTCTTGGAACACTGATTATACCCCCAAATGATGATAAAGTGAATAAATCTGCAGGCTCCAATGCTTTTGGAAAACACAGATCCATATATAATTCCATAGGGTCACAAAATTTATAATTAGGGGAGCTCAACTGGTAAGAAATTAACTCATGTCCTTTATTGTGGCTCATCCATCCTGTGATGTTTTCAAAGTGCACAGGTGGGTGGAGAACTGATGCAGGTTGGCTGATACCAGGTGATACCTGCTCAATTACAGGTTCTGGACAGGAGATAAACTTCCCACTAAGCTCCTCCTTTACATGTTGCTCTGTGTTTTCTGAGAGTCTAGGGTAGCTGATTTCCACCCATTGCTTTATCTTAATTAATAAAGGAAAAGGATCTATAGTGTGGTCTTGTAAATCTTTCATAACACCATGCTCGCCTGTGAGTATTGGTGAAGTAATGCAATTTGAAATTTTCAGAAAATTTGAAATGTATGACTCGATGTATATGGCCAGAGGATCATGAATAATGTGAAAGAAACCTGGTTGCTTCAGAAGACTAGGTTGCTCCTATGTAAAATTCTCTCTTATTGCAAATAAATTCCCTCGTTCTTTTGAGACCAACTCTTGATCATCAACAATTTTCATCTCTTCTTCATAAGAATGGTCACAAGATAAAAGTGTAGCAGGATTTAGAACATCATAACTATGATCAGCTAAGAACATACAATTATCTATGCAATAACCACTGCTACATGCTCAAAATGTTATGGAAACTGATCATAAGATTGATATGCGTTCCTGACCATAAAAAAATATGAAAATGTTTAAGAACTTGATTCCAACTGTGAATCATACCTACTTCCTTGTTGTTGTTCCAGATCTGATTCATATTCACTATCTTCTTTCTCAGAATCTGAAACAGATTGACATTCTTCTTTCTCATGTACATGCAAATTTTTGAGATATGCCTGCCTATGAACCCACTTTCTAGCCTTGATGTTATATTCAACCTCTACAACATCTTCAAACATATGTGTTAATGATGAATATTTCCTTTCTCTCAGGAGAAGGACAAGCTTTAGATGATGAGCCATGACATAGTACACCATGGCAATAGTCTCTGTGGGTCTGATCTCCACAAGCATACTATGATAAACAATGTAAAACCTCCTGTTGGAGACAACCAAGGCTTCCTCTTCCCCTCTCCTCAAGGCATTAAACTCAAACCAGTATTGATCAAGGTATTTGTTCTCATCCCAACACTTTAAAAAAGCATGGCATAGCTTGGTCCAGGAACCAATAGAACTGATCTCCAGACATCTAAACCACACAAAAACATCTCCATATAGGGAATGTGAGAACAACCTCATGGTAACATCATCATGAATGATATCAAACTAATCAATAAAGTTCTCAAAGGCCCCCAAGTGCATCTCAATTGTAACATGATCCTCCCCAGAAACCGAGGAAGATACTCAAAGGAATAAGGAGGATGGGGATGCAGGTGATGTGGAAACCATAGAAACTTAAACATCCTATCTCTAATCTTTGCTTGAAAACTTGTGGGATGAATATGGGATTCAACAAGAGGATGGGGAGGTTCAATAGAAACAACAAGAGGTAATGAGATCTAAGAAGGTTGTGAATCATTTTCAACCTCCTAAAGGCTACAAGGGTGATCAATTTCGAGAGGAGATGCAATACAGATCTCACTTTTATGAATAGGTTGAGGTGAAGACACAGGATCGACATATACAACACAAGAAGAGGGCATGTCTTCTTCTTCCAAGGATCGATGAATGAAGGAAGGCTTATTGTCATCTGAATATACAAAGCAGAGGATAATCCTCTTTATCTGTTAAGGGAAAGAGAGAAATGAGTTGATAAAGAAGAACATGACTTCATGAATAAAACTAATAGACTGATACCTTGTATTTCCCTTCAGTATGGTCATTTTTCTCTCAATTGGATCCTCCCCAGTGGAATATTTGATGGTGGAGTTTCCAGGTGCAAGCTGCAATCTTCAATGGTTCTGATATCTGATGCACCTTCAGAATCAAAATCTCTTTATATTTCTCCTAGGGAAGATATCTTCACTTTCATCCCCGACAACGATGCCATAAATGTTAGCACTAGAAGTCACCTCCTGATTGCAGGGGAGGTAATCCCAGTACCCTTCATTTTGTATGTCACAATGAATAAATTTAAGGGGGGTTGAATGGGCACAGACTCAATGTGATATTGTTTTAACTCAGAAAACAAGGACTGGCATGTACAAATAGGTGAGGTCTTGATTCAAATTCAGTCAATAAATTGAGCTTAAGTGTGAGCAGAGGGAAGACTTAGTGATAAAGATGAATGAGACTTCTATGAGCATTAGGCCTTCCAACAACTCAAAGAAGACAAACTTAGATTCATGATCACTCTTAAGCCTAAGCTCAAACACTGAAACATGTTCGAACAACAAAATCATAGAAGCACCATAATCAAACCTACACCACGATTCGGCTATGACAAATCGACTGGATCATCCATGCCCGAGCCATTCAGTGTAAGAAGGAAAAGACATCACAGGAAACTGATTAAAACTAGTCGCGATGCCACTATGATCAAACCTACATCACAACAGCATAACTACCCTCGCATGGATCATCCATGCGCGAGTGTTCTAATACAACTGTTACATAGAAATGGAAAGGAAGTTGACTTTCATTAAATAGGATGTCCCAAATACATACACATAGCCATAAGAACTAGAGCTTCATCAAAACTTTACAATGCGGGAGCCTAGATCAACCATCGACCCTAAAAAAATATCAAAACTGCTTATATATATACTAAAAATGTTGCAACCACCAGGAGTGCAATCAGACCACCACATTAATGTTTTCAGTTGGCACCTGCTCTGTTAGATTGTGTAGGCCTCCTCATGTTAGATGCGAGCCAGGCACAATTATGTGCTTTATAGGAAACATTTTCCATAAGGAAGCTTCAGATACATTCTTCCTTTATGAACGCTCTCTACATGTTTTCCATTTATGTGGTGAGACGAGTTTTCAACCACCTCTCTCACATTCATTAATGACCTCCATCAGGATTGAAACCTGGATTAATGCCAAGGGGGAAGCCACACGCTGCTCTTGGATAGGACGCCATATAAATGCATGATTGTGGGGCCACTCAAAGGTGGTTTGGGTCCGCACCACTTTTGAGCCTGCAATCCACCACCTTTTGCCACGTATTACTTTTTCCAAACCACGATTTCAATTTCGGGACCGCTCAAGAAAATTATCACCCAAGCACGTCGCGTTCCCGCAATGGATTGTGGTCATCGATCTTGTGATATTGGGCGAGGATTTATGATCATCATCTTAAATCTTCCCTCTTCAAATCAATGGATCAGATCTTCCCCTTTCGTGATTTGAGCTTTGGACTTTTCAAACTTCAAACTTTATTTGCCCCAAGCAAATCCTCTGGAGTTAAGGATTTGACAATGTGTGGCCTCCAAAATCGGATGGCGAAGATTCTCTTTGGGACATCAGCCACTTCGAGACTTCAGGATTTCGGGCACTTCAACACTTCAGACCTTTTTTCTGGCGGTATACTTCACGCAATTTTGGACTCCCAAAAATCTGAACTTTGAATGGAATCTCCTCCACTGAAAACTGAACTTGCTCGCTTGCTTGATTTGAGTCCATATTAGACCACTATGACTGTTGCTTTGTGCTCATGGATAAGACCTGCGACCCTTGACAACTTAATGTGATAACACACCCTAAGTTAATAGGAGCCATTAGATTCCCCGATGAGATGTCCAGGAAAATCCTGGACCATATATGAGAAACGAGAGTCTATCAAAGTGTGAGGTTGTAAGGGACTCTGATAAGGGCTACTCTAAGTTAAATTGAGACATTAATCTCTCAGAGTGTGCACCATAAATAATTTTAATCGTTGATCATGGAGGAGCCATCAGAGTCAGTGGTTGGAGTGTCCTTTGTTAAGGCACTCCGATGAGAGAGGCTCGAGGGACAATCTTGACCATTAATCAGAATAAGGTGAGATCAATTCTCAATCATAGATATTTGTAGGGCATCGTTTAAGTGAGGTTAAGAGGGAAGGTGACATATTGTTGAAATCACGTTGACGGGGAATGTCTACATACCCGAGGGTAATACATGGCAGCTTGTATTTGGTTGAAGGAATTGGGAGTGGGTCCCTATTGAGATTAGACCCTTGAATGGGAACTTTGATTATAGAGCATAGGATCTCTTGGTGGAGAGGTCTCCACCATTGATCGAAGATTAGGATTTTGAAATTATTTTGCATGGGGTTGATGAGGGACTTTGATGATAGAGCTCCAAGAATGAACCCAAGCCATTAGATCTATCAGAGTGTCTGCATGAAATGATATGAACCGTCGGATCCAGAGTAGTGCATTTTGTCGAAGTTTTGTACTCGGAGTAATCTAGGATGTCGAGTTGTATGAACTCTGATGGTAAGGATCCAAAAGGGGATTTTTACAATAGATTAGGTAGAGTCCGAGGAGAGACCTCGACCGCTAGATCTGTGATCCTTCCTGAAGGGAAATAAGGGAGGATGATGATGTCATGATGACAGGTAATACCAACATGGAAGCTTATGTGTCCCTAATTAGTATGATGCATGGTGATAGTTGATTAGCCAATGGGTCAAGCGTGGACCATGCTTGGCGAGAAGGGAATTAAAACTCCAATTCAATTAAAGCCTCAAGAGGATGGCATGGATAGTGCCACATGTGAAGCATAGAAGGTGACACATGGAATAGCGATTTGGCACCTGTAGGTGATCTTCTATGAGAAATATGGATGCCACATGTCAAGTGGTGATTTTTCCACATGTCATTTTGAGATGACACCATGTGTCAAGAGGATTTGACATGTGTAGGTAAAAATCCAAGAAAATATGGGTCTTTCATCAAAGTTTGAAAGGTCAACAAGGCTCTGTGGTGGTCGAGAACACCGACGATGATGAATCCATCAATGAAATAATTTGAGTCATTGATCAGTGGTGGGTCGTATTTAATCTCCACCGTAGATTTCCAAAGAACCCTTTATAGGTTATAGAATGGATGATGACGTCACGAGTGACATGGTATGCTAGTGCATCCAAAGGACAACAAGTTTCTACACCCAATTCATTGTAAGGTCAAGGGTGGGCCCTGTTGGGTGCAAAACATTGCATGGTCATTTATAATCACCAACCGTCTTATCTACGGGTAGAAAGATATAAACCATTTGTCATATATTGAAGGGTTGGAAAGGCTATGTGTTGGTTGAGAATGTCGATGACGATGAAAGAATCGACGATGTGATGATGATCATTGGATCTATGGGCCAGTGAATTTGGTCTGTTGATCCATGCGTAATGTCGTCAGATAATAGAAGAACGGAAGAGTGGGCATTAATCATTGTGTCCTTTAGAATCATTGACTCAATAAGAGTCGTTGCATGACCGACACAAGGACCGTCAGATGTCGAATAATCCTGACTAACAGATCGTTGTCGAATCTTTTGGTTGGGTCTTTGTGACCCATGGAAATAAAATCCCGATGACAATGACTAAAGGTTTTGTGGGATTGGAACCAGGGTTCAATGAACTATGTGGCCAGCATCACGTCGAAGCCATGGATGTGCCACAACAATTGAAACTTGCTATAGGCAACCACTTGGATGCCACACCACGTGGCAATGAGGTAGCACCCAACCAATGAGGCCCAAGAACTTTGGAAGACCATAACTTTTGATCCAAAGATCAATTTTTAGCATGATAATAGTTGTTGGAAATCTCTTGAGAAGAAGTTTCGAGATAATTGAGGGAAATTTAAATTTTAATACCCCATCCCTAAAAAGGTACTTAGGGGATTGGGTGAGTTACATAGTGGTATCAGATCAGGTTACACTACTAGGCCTAGATGGGCCAAAGATCAGTCAAAGGACTAGTCTAATAAGTAAGAAGATGAGCATGTTTAAAATAATTTTCTCTACGTTAAAAGTTTACTTATTATCCACATTAACTCGATAAGGATTGTAGATTGAAACGTTTCTATTGTTTTAAATTTTTACAATATAAACCTTAACATGATGACTGCAACAAAAGGATTAAATTATCGACTAAGTAGAGGGATGGTTATTCCTACATAAATGAGAATGTGTTGATAAGAACTTAGGGTAAAACTTGAATGTGAATGATTGAAAATGGAGGAACCTTGTTATAAAGCTGCATGAGACTTGAGAATGGATGAATTGAGTTGATTTTCTTAAGTATAATGTTGTCTAACCACTGGATATGCAGAGCCTCTTACAATTGTGGTGATTATACTATATGTAAGGGATAAGACCCTTATAGATAATGTCCTCATGGTTAAAGGAACTTAGTATGGATTGATAGAATCCTCGGTAGTATTAATTTCTTGTTAAGCCCTAATATTGGCTCATTAACCCTTAATTAGGGCATATTAGATTAGTAATGTTATTTTATTTATGTCGGCTTGCTCATTAACCCTTAATTGGGTCATATTAGATTAGTAATGTTATTTTATTTATGTCGTCTTTAGGCCATTAGTTGTAATTATACCTCCTAGTCTCCTATATATACCAAGGAGACATTTTCA
>SNQJ01S0069086.1:61994-76301 GCA_010110895.2 Picea sitchensis | reverse complement strand
TCCTTAAAATTGTATCACTTGAGTCCACTATTCATTGGCTCTTGATCAACCATCCAAGAATTTTTGACACAGTTCTAGAATCTGCTTTTTAAAAGCAGGATATTCTACATCATGGTTATACTCTAATCCAGTTTATGCAATGCCCTTTATACCTTTATCCGGAAGGAGAGAGCCGACTGTTTCAGCTTCTGTTTAAACATACACGTCTGTAATCCTGGTCCACTGAGTCCATTACGTCTGTAATCCTTGTTGATGTTCTCACTTTCATGCGTTACCTTTACTCTTCTTCAAAATTGATTGATTAAGACTCCACGAGAACTGCTTTAATAATTGTATGCATGTTTCCGGTCAATGCGAGATTGCTGAGTATGTCGGCAGCTTAACCTACTTTTTTTTTCATAGCGTTTGCACTCTTAACATAGCTATCCTGAAATGAAATATGGACGTTTAATAATGGAATGAGTGTGACTCAAATTTTCGAGTTCACGTCGCGTAAATCGATTAGTGTGCGATTCAGTAATTCCAAAAACGAGTATTTTAGATGTTCGAGTTTTCGAGTTTTTACTAGTATATTTTTTATAAATTTATATTGAAATTTAATTAAAAAAATGTAGGAAATCTAGATTTGAGTGACCAAATTTGTATAATTTAATTGTCTTAAAGATTTTTCAGAACTATTAATCTATTTATACATTCAAAAATACAATTTAATTAATATAAAATAAATTTTTTATCAAAATCTATTTATTCAGTTGAAAAAAAATTCAAAAATTCTAATATTTAAACAAAGTCATTCCAAAAATGTTACAATCTTAGCCCAACTATCCCTAAATGAAATATGAATGACGAGAGTGGGCTGTCCAGTCTATTCAATCATTGAATGCGTGCAACTCGAAGGTTGACGCCCTGTCAACCGATAAGTCTGCGATGCTGTGGAAATATATATTTTTTGTGGAATGCGTTAAACAGAAATATATACTTACTCCAAAAACTGATATTAATGTTAATAAACCATTGGTTATCAATTATTAAATGCTCTATGCTGATTTTTTTTTCGGATCTATGTAACTTTTGACTCGTAGATAGAGTATTACATTTCATGTATCCAGATGCTTATTCATCGCCAAAACGCGTCCAAAACCATCGATTTTGACGCTTTTGTCATTGTCGAATCCCAGCGACTTTGACGCTTTGTCAAAGTGGACAGTATCCTATGCTTCCTAGATTGCCGGGAAGCTAATTTCACGTCGATATTCTCAATCCCATTGTTCTGGAGAGGGACAATGTTTTTATCATAATTTACACTACCTTCAGAATAAATGAATAATTTCAATAATTTATTTTTCAAAGGCATCCCAGTCATTATGTTGCGGAGAAGAATCTTGCCCCACTCTGCCATGCCAAATACACCGACACTGACACAAAGCTGAGAGCACTAGGTTAAACACGGAAAAGCTGCAAAGGAAGTCCAATTAGGCTTTCCCGCGATGGACACAATGTTGTTTATGTGGTAAAAGAAAATCTAACACGTAGTAAGTGAACATAGGGTTTTAGGGTTTATTAGTGAGTAACAATAGGATTAGGAAAAAATATTAATATAGTCATATTTTATAGTGGGTAAGGTTGATCCCTGAGAAGAGGTTAAACTTTAATTGAAGGTATGTGACTATGTATATGACTAAGGTTAAATGCTATTAGAAAGCATAATATCATTGGAAGTAGTTTCAACAATGACCACACCAGAGATAAGGAGAGATAAGGACTTTCTTGCAAATAATATTTACAATGAAACATCTTTAATTGTAGTTTTGGAGTAAGGCCTAAAACTATTTTTGATTGGCTAAGAACTCATCTTCCTTAGACATAAGAAAACATGTTATGGATATAATACCTATAGGCATTTAGTAAGAGTGAAAGGAAAACCCCTTAGGGATCACCAACGGGTCATTTTAGGGGGTACAGTTTTCCTTGAATAATGGTGACGAGTGAGTCCACATTCACAGATAGTAGCCAACAATGGTTGTCCTCAAGTGTTGATTGACAATTAAGTTATGATAAGTTTTGTCACCTTTGGTACGAAAAAAGGAAGAAAAAAAATGCTAGCATGTGTTGATGTCTTCCATTAACATATGTAATACCCCGGTTTTGAGTCCCCAGATTAATAATGTATTTGTTTCTTTGATTAAAGGTCGGAGTGTATAGGAAATGTAATACTTTCATCATCATTAATAATAAAATACATCACTGGCTGCGAGATTGACAAGGGAAAGAGTTAAAGGGGGGTATGATTCCACAATAGAGGGAGGAAGTTGAGGGGCTAAGCCTTTACATTTTAAAATTATATTTATTTTAGCTACCTTGGAATTTTGGAGAGAAAGAGTGTGTTAAGAACCAAATACTTGCATACAAAAATACCATAAAGATTCAGAGAACAATATAGAAAACCACAACTCTATTATAGAAACCCTTGAGGTAGGGAAACACCATACAATGGATCCTATTATGGAAGGGATCATTTCCTCTTCATTTGCTTCTTCGAGGGGGCATCCTCCTATTGAGCTACCGCTCCAAATACAATAATTTTCTTTATGTCCCATTACATTGCTTGAACCTCTTTATATAGTGTTATCATCACCTAAGAACATTCTAGAGAATGAATCTTCTAGAAGCAGAACCTTCTAAGAAGTCTACTTACATTTATTATATCTAACTACCATAGTGGGTCTTATTTAATAATATAGTGGACTTAGTCCACCTTACATTGAATGGACTCCACTATTATCACTGTGGGCCCTCTAGGCCCCCCGACTACCTCTCTAGCTACCTTACATTCCATCCCCCTTATGAAAGTGTTGTCCTCAATGCTTGATGTACAACCATATACCAGGGTCCCATGGATAAGTGTGGACCATAGTGCTGAAGTACAATAGAGAACCAGGGTCCCATTGAGAAATGGTATTCATCATGTTGAAGTAGTTCAACCTCCATTGTAAACCAGGGTCCCATGTCCAATTGCTCATGTGAACCCCACATGGAAGATACCGGCACCCAATAACCAACTGAAAATGATGCTCTCAATACTAACACCTATCATGTGGATCAAAATAACAATATCCATCCACATAGTGGGAGATGATCAAAGGTGAATTTGGAAGGAACAATACCATTTTAGAATATGCAGGTTGAACGCTGGTAACTAGCTCCTGATGTGGGACATTGATGTTCTCTACAGAAGGTGGAGTAGAGTCATCAAATAAAATATGGAAGTGGTTTTCATCCCAAAAATGACAACTATCCATATACCAATCATCACAATTGACCTCAAAATCATACCAAGCATATATTCTTGATTATATTCATCCCTGAGGTCCACCATAATAAACCTCTCCTACATTTTATCCAAAGAATCTTGCATACTATGAAAACTATCGCGGAAAATATGGTGAGGGTCATCTACAAAGCCATTCAATTTGTCATTCAATGTGCCAAACAATTGGGATTTGAATGCTTCATTAGTTTGTAGAATTTCTTTGAGGTTTGAGAAGAAATAGCCATCTGAGCACCCTATGAAAATTAAAATTTTCAAACTCTGCAATCCCACCGCCATCACTAAAAAACCCAAAAAATAGAGACAATAGAATGCAGCCAGAAAATCTCGGCGTTTTCGGAAAAAGTTGTAGAATTTAAAATGCTCATAAATTCCCTTTGAACCTGTTGAATTTAAAATGCTCATAAATTCACTTCCCGAACTCCATTTTGGCTGATTTTTTTTTTTAAATTGGGTGAAATTGTGAGAGGAACTTAGATCTGTAATTTTTTTGGGCAAATTCAGCCTCCAAATGCTACAGAAAAAACCCTAAAAAATTACAGATTTTAAAACTTCAATATCTTGACTTCCCAGACTCTGTTTTAGACGATTTGTTTTTTCAAATTGGGTGTTTTTCTCAGAGGAACTCAAATATACAACCTGTTTTTGCAAATTTTTTATAGAAATATACCAAAAATTTATGGAATGTCGCAACCCTCTTTTTTCTTCTCCGAAAAATAAATCTGCAAAAATAAAAAATATATTGCCCACAATGTCTGCCAAAGAAAGTGCTTTGATACCACTTGTTAAGAACCTGAATAGATCTACCAATATAATCACCAAAAACAATGAATACACAATATATCCAGAAAGCAATATAGAAGAAACCACACTTTATTACTACCAAACCCTTGAGGTAGGGCAACACCATACAATGGATCATATTATGGAAGGGATCCTCTCCTGTTCACTTGCCTCTTCGAGGGGGCATCCTCCTATTGAGCTACCGCTCCAAATACAATATTTCTCTTCATGTCTCATTATATTGTTTGAACCCCTTTATATAGTGCTACCATCACCTAAGAACATTCTATAGGAGGAATCTTCTAGAAGTAGAACCTTCTAAGAAGTCTTCCTACATTTATTATATCTAACTACCATAGTGGTCCTTATTTAATAATATAGTGGACCTAGTCCACCTTACATTGAATGGACTCTACTCTTACCACTATGGGCCCTCCGCCACCCCCCCCTCCACTACCTCTCTAGCTACCTTACAGAGTGAACTTCTTATGGGAATGTCACATTATGCTTTTGATATTTAATCCATGTTCTTTATTTTCTTGGGGGTTGTTCATTCAGTCTTAATAAAAATTCATTTTTGGAGTCATTCCTCTCTAATTCACTCTTTTGTTGATTCTCTATTTTTCATGGGGAAGGGAGAACAGATTGATGAAGGAAAACAACCATGGTTGGCTGACTGTAATTAACTTCTGATTAGTCTAGAAAGGGAGAGAGTCTTGTGGGAATGATAATAATGGAAGTTGAGAGAATTTTTCACGACTGAGAATCCTGAGAGTTTCTAGCATTGATATTTCCTGAACAGAAGCACTGGAGCCCTCTAAAGAGGTGGACATCCTAAGGGACTGCATGATGTTTAAAGGGGTTTATTTTCTTTGGGTGGTGCAAGATGAAGGGAAATAAAGTTGGTAAAATAGGTTTTATTGTGTGGTTGAGAAACCTATGAGAGTTTGATTGTTGATTGGTTTGGGAAACATAGTGTCAGTCTTAGACCTGCCTTGTAGATTCATATCCCTGGCTCAGGGGTGACCTATTGTTGAGACTTGGAACAATAATGTCTAAGGTTGGGTGGAATGTCCTTGGTTTGCAGCTAGTTGGTGATTGATTTTATTAAAGATAAGTTCTCTATGTCATGTGTTTCTCTTCCTATATATTTATTTTCATTGTGTATTAATTATTATCTCTGTGATACATATTTATAATGTTCCTTCTTGTTGGATATTTTTTGCATGGAATATGGTTCATTTCTTTTATGGTATCATGAATCTTGATTATTGCATGTGTTTTGTTCATGATTTTTTATTAATTAATTGGTATCAAAAATTTGAAATCAGTCCAAGAAGTGCATTCTTGAAGTAGCGTGACCCAACTTGGTGGTGCTTTCTTATGTTACAAAGTAGTATTAGAGATATTGGTTTATATCAATAAGCCTTTGAAGGGCCCTGCTAATCAATTTAGGCATCAGAATCAATAGTTATGTCTCTTGGAGAAACCGTGCAAAATGGTCATCGATCTCACCTCTACATGGGATCTCCATCGTTGATCGATGCTCTGTATTGTTTATCCCACATGCATGAGGAAGGGCGTGAATGAGCTCTTTATAATGAAAAGATAACTTTATATTACTTGTGCGTGAAGCACATAAAAGACACAAAACCTTGCAGAGTCGTGCATTAGTATAAATTTTGGTTTCCGTATCAACACCTAGTCCATATGTCTAGTCAGTTCCCAATCATCCTCTATACATGCCACTTGTCAGCTTGTGACTGATCCATATGACACCATGTGTTATTATAGGATTGGTGCAGAGTTTTAAACCTACACAAAAAGGATTCAGACTATACCAAAAATTCCTTAGGAAGGTGTAGATTTAGGGTTTTTGGATCGGTGCCCAGTGGCCCGATGACCTAGTGGATTGTTGTTCATGTGGAATCATGGACCTGACCAGAGTTGGCAGGGAGATGGATAGGAGCTTGTGCAATGTCCCAGAGGGCCGATGGTCTGATGACTGGACCAGACCTAAGATGAGAGAAGGATTCAATTAATGGATGGAAGGCTCGTGTAGGGAAACCCAATGGGAGGACCATATTGGAGTCAAGGACGAGAGAGTATGGAAGTTGAGCATGGTGGGCTGGTGGGTGGAATAGACTGGAGTTGAGAAAAAGAGAGTGAGGAAGCTGAGCGTGGTGTGCTTGGATATGAGGTGGATAAAGGAAATATAAATGGAATTAGTCCTCGATGATCGGTGGACCGATGAAGGATACCGTGTCAACACCACATCACTGCCATGTCATCAACCACGTTAAAAAATTACAACATAGGAAATGTTGATGTTAGTGGTAGCATCAGGAAGGTACTTTTGCATTGCATTGTGTCTAGCATATTCTGAAATTCGTTGAAATTCCAGTGTGAGTTTACTTTAGTTAAAATGAATTATTTAAAGTAAAAGTGTTTTTATTAGTAAATTGAGTTATTTAAGGGACATGCTAAAAGTACTTAGCATGTAACATGTAATCTAAATCTCAAGTGTGAGTGAGAAGTAATCTCAACCATAGATCGCTTTGGAGATTAGAAATGGGTTGTAACTCATGATTATAAAAGAAAGGCTAGGAGAAAGGAGACTATAACTTTGAAAGGAAGTCACTCTTGATGAGAGAGATCAAGAGAACCTTGGTGAGAGACAAAGGTGAGGATCTTTGGTGAGATGCCAAGATCGAGAGACTCTTGGTGAGGTTCCAAGATAGAGAGACTCTTGGTGAGATTCCAAGATAAAGAGAGATTCTCGGTGAGATGCCAAGGTTGGGATCTTTGGTGACATGCTAAGATAATGTACCTGTAGATTTCAAACTTGTACAATATTTTTACTACAAATAGATTTTCAATAAAAGAACATAAAAGATACAATGACAAATACACACATTACATAGATATTTTTCCCCTGGAAACCCAATCCGGGAAAACCAACATATTCTATATTCATTCACACCATATGTTGTTTACAATACAATATACATATAAGATCCATTGACATCCAAAAACCTAATCCAATGACCTAGATTAGTCAACAACCATAATTCCTTAACTAGAAATAGAAAACCATTGGCGAAAAACCATGTTTCGGAAAACCTCCCATAAATGGACATGAAAATCAAGGACTGCCCAAAAATGGACATGAAAATCAAGGAATTTTTTTTTGGGGGAACTTCCCTCGATCCCTTGCGTAGGGGGTCTACACCCCCCTACAACCCCCCTCTTACTCCCATGGGCACTTGACACACCATACACACTATCTCTAGTCATGCAAAGAATATAACACATATCCAACAATACCTTGATGAGAGATCAAGGTTGGACCTAGAAAAGAAGGAGTTTTTCTAGTGTGGAGAGTGTAGAAACAAAGAAGTATTTTTTCTATTGTGGAGAGTGTAGAAACAAAGAAGGACTTTTTCTTACATGAGAGTGAGGATATCTCACTAGTTGGGTGAAGAGATTTCATCCAAGTGTTGATGCAAAGAGGGATGGATCACGAAGGACCATGATTCAATATCTTGGATAGGTGGAGAAGGACTTCCATCTAGAGACCATATAGGTCAAGGAGGAGAGAGAGTAGATGAAGCCATATGTGGGTTCCAGAGGATTGAAGCCACAGGGAAGGGGTGCATTGTATAGACGTGTTTGTATAGGTTTTTCATAGATGTATCCAGGTCACAGTGTAGATAGTAGTGTACATACATGATTCACAAGAAAGAGAATCACATACAACTCGAAAATCATGCTATTCAGGGGTCGGACGACATAAGAGACTTGGCCATGTTTGTCTATGGTTGTATTTCTCTTATTGGGCCATTTTCCCTATTACGGGAGCCCTGATTTGACCTTAATAAAATTGTCTTGGAATTGTTTTTCCCTGTGGGATTTTTCTAGGGGTAGTTTACCCAAAAATATTGGTGTCTTGTGTGTGAGATTTTTGGTTTCCTAGTTTATGATTCCATTGCATGTTTAGATGATTAATGAAATGTGCTTTTAGTAGATAAAGTAATTTTATTTTGAGCTAACTATTGGGTGTTGGGTAGAGAAATATCGACATGGTATCAAAGGATACCAAGTATTTTTAGAGATTATTCAACATGGTATCATAACAAGGTTTCTCTGTGAGGAAACCAAGTGCACAACGACAGATCAATGAGATTTGAGTTACCATAGGTGAGATCAAGTTTAGATATAGGGTTACAAGAGTAGATCTATGGGATCAAGAGTTTCAAGGTGGGTGATTGAAGGATTAAGCACATAACCAATTTATTTTGTAGAATATTAGTCAAATTTGCAAGAGATCTTATAAATTAGAAGGATGAAATTGAAGGACTGATTTCTAGGAAACAACAGTACTGAGGAAAAACAGATGTTTTTGTAGGTGTACGGAGGTGTACATGGGTCATAGTGAGCACATGGACGTACATACATGGGTTTCACTAGTGATAAGTGCATACATATGCGGGTTGCAATGGTGACATGCATGTACATACGCGGGTTAAAATTAGCACAGTTGTGTACATACACAAGTTGTAGTGGAAATAGTCACGTACATGGTCATACATGATAGTCCAAAGGAATTTTCAGTAGGAAATTCTATTGGGTGTCTTGTTGAGAAATGGTAGGAGTTTGGGAAGTCAGGAAAGATATATCATATAGGTGGAGAAGGATTTCCATCTAGATATCTGAGCCACATGAGAGCACATATGAGTAGAGAAGGACTTTTTCTCATGTGCCCGAGTCATCCATTTAGGAGCAAGATGGAATTTTTCTCAATTTATTCAACCACCAAGGACGATGACTTAAGGGGATATCATATGGGTGAAGAAGGAGGTTCATCCAAAGATCAGAGGGTCATATATCTATTGGATTCATTGACTCATAGATAGAGAAAAGAAGGAATTTTTATCAAGGGGATCTCAGAAAGAGGTAAAGAAGGACTTTCACCTAGAGATCTAATCAGTCCAAAGGAGAAGAGAAGCCATAAGAGAAGCCAAAATAGCACCATGAGAAACAAACATAACTGGTAGTAAGATAGATCTGGGCAATGAAGGATTTTTAGGTGCAAGATTGTACAACTGCATCAAAGTTGATCGGTTGCAGGTGTTGGCCATTTCTCAGTGGAAAAAAGACAAACATAGAATGAGTGAGTAAGATCTCATTGAGTGGATGGAGAACGAATTCCATCCAAGTGTGTAAGGCAGGGTTTGAGGAAAGGAGAAAAGAGGAAGCAAGGGAGATAGCAGTCAACCAACAACATCAAAGGGATGATATTAAGGTTTGTATGGCTTGGCTATTTTATGATATTTATTCCTCAGGAGAACCATTATCCTAGGATGAGAGCTTGTAAAGAGATCTAAGGGGATATTGGATCATGGATCAATGTCAGTGGAAAAAAAAAGATAGCGAGAGGATCTGAAGGTTGAGAAACTAAAAGGTAGTCGATCTTCAGGTTCATGTGGGAAGGAGCAACCTTCCAAGTTTGTTGATAATTATTTATGGTACGAGATGACCATGTAGGATTCTTACGAGAAAGAGGATTCTAGGAGAATGTTCAGAGATAGTGAGTCTTTGGAGACAGGTAATATCATGATGGTTGGGAATATATCTTATGTGTCACAATGAGTATCCAATCAAGTGGATTGGAGAGAAACCATGGTAGCAAATATGGTAGTGAATACAAAGCTAACTCCAGGTGGGAGAAGTAACTTCCTCACTAATAGGGTATGTTGATGTTAGTGGTAGCATCAAACCGATACTTTTTCATTGCCTTTTGTCTATCATGTGGAAGTCATCAGAATCCTAGTGTGAGTTTACTTTAGTTAAAAGGAATTAATTAAAGTAAAAGTGTTTTTATTAGTGAATTGAGTTATTTAAGGAACATGCTAAAAGTACTTAGCATGCAACATGTAATCTAAATCTCAAGTGAGTGTGAGAAGTAATCCCAACCATAGATCACTTTGGAGATTATAAATAGATTGTAACTCATGATTATAAAAGAAATCCTAAGAGAAAGGATAATATAAGTTTGAGAGGAAGTCACTCTTGATTAGATATATCAAGAGAACCTCGGTGAGAGACCAAAAAGGATCTTTGATGAGATGTCAAGATCGAGAGAATATTGGTGAGATGCCAAGAGAAAGAGAGACTCTTGGTGAGATTCCCAGATAAAGGGACATTTGGTGAGATGCCAAGGTTGGGATCTTTGGTTAGATGTTGAGATCATGTACATTGATGAGAGATCAAGGTTGGACCTAGCAAATAAGGAATTTTTCTAGTGTGGAGAGTGTAGAAGCAAAGAGAGATTTTTTCTTACATGAGAGTGAGGATATCTCACTGGTTGGGTAAATGGATTTCATCCAAGTGTTGATGTAGATATGGATGGATCATGGAGAACCATGATTCAATATCTTGGATAGGTGGAGAAGGAATTCCATCTAGATATCATACAGGTCAAGGAGGAGAGAGAGTAGAGGAAACCACAAGTGGGGTTTAGAGGATTGAAGCCATAGGGAAGGGGTGTGGCATACAAAAGTGTCTTTATGTGTTTTTCATACATGTACCCAAGTCACATTGTAGACAGTCACATACATATGTGATTCACAAGAAGGTGAATCATGTACACCTCAAAAAACATGTTGTTCAGGGGTCATACGACAGAGAAAACTTGGCCAAGTTTTTCTATAGTTGTATTTATCGTAGTGGGAAATTTTCATTGTTACATGAGCCTTTATTTGATGTTAGTAAAAGAATATTGGAACTGTTTTTCCCTCTAGAGTTTTTTTAGGAGTATTTTACCATAAAATATTGGTGTCTTGTGTATGAGATTTTTGGCTTCCGAGTTTATGCTTCCGCTAGAAATGACCACCAAAATTTTAATAAAAACATTTGATGTGATGGGTACACATTCACATCCCTATGAACCACATCAATTCTCATATAATCCATTATGTTAATAATAACTCAAAATTGACTTTACAAAATAAGGAATAAGCCAACAATGGAAGTGACAACATACACTGAAATCTAATGCTCACATGTTAAGATTATTATTGTTATTCTAATTTTCATAATAGAGATATTATTTCTTCTACCATACTCTAATATAGGAGAATGAGCATGCTACGTGAAATCATAAATCCAATGAGACCATTGAATCATCTCACAAACACCATGAGATTTTTCTTTGTACTTGGTTATGAACCAAAACATGGATACATAAATCATCAATTGAATATATGCTATAGTCTCCATCAATTATTGGTTGGAAATGGAAGTGGAAAATTGAATATGAAACACAACATCAAGATCATACAAAAGTGAGTATGTTCTACTGCATGAGTGCTCTATCCACCACTAGATAGGGCTGATATAGTCACTGTCAAGGCACAAATTATCTCCTCTCCCTACTATAAACTAAAAAATCTCTCTTGCTATCCCATATTAGTATTCCCACATGTTTTTTTAAATATGAATTAAAGTATGCATATGATGGCTATTATTTAACCTCATTTTTATCCTAAGAATTGCTTTGACCAACTTATATTAAACATCCTTTGGACTAGCATTGTTCTATTCCAATATCTCATGGTTATGAGACACCATCCTTGAAATAAGTCATTGTCTGATCTACCGCTATGTTTGTGTCCTGGTTAAGCGAATCTGAATATACCAATGAATCACAACAGTCACCAACAATATTCTTTCACATACAAATCTATCTAGAATCTATTAAATAAGAGTTTTGTTCACAAAAGAAATATTTTATAGTATACTTTTCATTTTCATTTCCACTTGTATCGTTAATATTGAAGTCTTGATGTTGAGATCCCTATTTATCTTGAATATTAGACCCAAGGATTCCAATCTCAAAATTGACTTCTTGTTGTCTATTAGTCACAATGTTTTTAAACAATCTCACAGTCTCTCTAGGAGGTGTATTTATATATTGTTCTTATAACTTGGATCTATATATAAAATATATAAAATATCAATCCAATTGGTATTAGTATGCCATGTATACCTACCCCTCAAATAAGTTTCTTTAATAATATTTTCACTTTTAAATTCAACCACTAGCTTATCTACATCTCTCCTATCAACATCATAAATGGGGTCACCTTTAAAATATATATCACAAGGATATCTCCATGGTTCAGACAAGATAAATTCATATAAAGAGATTAAATTATAAATTCAATTATATGCGTGCTATTCTTCTGGATGATATTTCTTCTTATGTGATTTAATATATATATATATATACCTCTTCATCATGTAATGATGATGGATAAACAAAATGTAGAATATCTGAAATTGCATCCTCAATAATCCTAGTATTTTCAATATCGTGGACTTACTTTTATGAATTCAAAGATATGTGGGACATTAAATACCTGATTTTTGATAGCAATAGGATATGCTAAAAGGATAACAATTAATTCATACTTCTCACATACAATCATGTCTTTAGCACCGCCAAAATTTGAAGTAGTAGATCGAAAATATTCAAAGTGTTCATCTTCTTTTGGATCTAGGATGTCATCTTCTAGACCCCCATTCATAATCAACAATGTCAAGATTTAACAAATCTCTTGATGGTATGATGGGCTACTAACTAACCACTAAATTCATATGAGAATTGTGGGTTGACTATGGATGGGATGACTTCAAATATTTCTTTTCATAAACTTTCAATAATGAATTTATTACATCATATTTTTTTTTTTTAGCAATCTTAGAAATATATATTTGAAGGATGACTTTGATATGCATTATAAACATCATCAAACTTCTTTTTTTTTCAAGTCAAATTTAGAGAAAAAATTACCATCAAAAGATTCTTCATTCTTCTCTCCTCCTTCATAACTGTAAACCCAAAAGATCGGAAAATAGTCGAGAAAATTTGAAAATGAAGGTATACATTTTAGACAATTCTTATCAAACCATTATTTTGAACTTTCTTACAATGTACACGCAAACAAATTCATCGTAATATATTTGTGGATAGTATTGAAGTTTGCTACAAATTCAATTAAATCCCTAATATGCCTAACATCCCTATGAGGTTTTCCATTGTAAGTTAGGAATTTCTCAAGAAACTTCATTGGAGGGTAATTGTTTGGATATACATTGTCTCTAATAAATCCAAAGGTCCAACCACAATATCCATATTTTAATTCAATTTTTTAATATGAATAACCAAAATTTGAAAAGCATGCACACCCTGTATCATATACCAAAATTGTAAATGTGTTGAACCTGCACAAAATAGATCTAGTTAGAAAATACTACACACATTTGTAGAGAAAAATTGAGAAAGAAGAAGCAAGATAGAAAGAATGGAAGAATTCTCATTAACCGTATTCCACACTGAAAGAGTGAAAAATTTACAATAGATATAGGACACATGAGTAAATAATGCACCATAGTGGTGGTCTAGATTGATCTGGACACACAAGTAGTTACAAGAGTAAACTGCCCCTAGTCTAGTCTCTCTAGCAGTTACGAGAGTGAACTGCCACCTAGCTGAGTTAACTAGTCAACTAGTCTTCAGTTAACTAACTGAACAAAGAGTAGTGAGTTGGTGATGATCCCAATGTTGCATGATGAAAAAACCAATGAAACATCTAAAATCAACTCAACTACTCAAACTGAAGTGTCAACTGAAAGAGAATACTCTCCAGGTGGAATATTCTCCCCTAAAATATAGGAGACTGAATAATGACTAATTATGAATAATAAACAAGGAATAACCTTAGGAAAAATAAATCCCAGGTGTGTGTGAAGTAACTCCAACACCCCCCCTGAACATCACTATGGTGAAAATAAAGAATGGGTCCTGGCTATAAGGCCATGTTAGGTATCCAAATACAAAAGATACACTGAACTAAACGAGGAAAGAGGGAAAACCTCATGGGAACAACCCCCCCCCTCAAATTACAATGCATAAAATAAAAAATGATAAGGAACAAAAGGCAGTTGCTAAGTAACCATGTCCTTCACTCCAAGAAGACCTTGCAACTATGCAAGTTTGTGCTCTTTGAAGATTTTGTTGAAGATGTAGATGTCTACACGGATCTGATGAAGTATATGCATCATTGATATTTCCACACATATCCACTTTATCTTCTTGTAATGAATAATATCCAAATAAATTTTGGATGAAA
>SNQJ01S0069086.1:36981-52948 GCA_010110895.2 Picea sitchensis | reverse complement strand
GCACAAGAATCCTGATCTTTTGAATTTCATGCTCGAAATTAAAAGAAGATGTAAGCTTTGGAGTTTCTCTTATTTCGGGGACATGACTTTGGACTATGGGAGAGAGGGGTTGGGTCTTCTTACCTATGTGACTATTTTCTGCTTCATTAGAAGGTTTCTCTGTTCTGGTGGACTGCTGGGGAACATCAGGGGCCACTGTCTTTTTCTTGGACCTCGGATCATATCTGCCTTGGTTGTCACTAGCCTTGTCTCCTTTGCTCAGTTCATTTAGCTGACTGTCCATGAGAGAATCCTAATATGTTGATCGAGTGAGATGAGGAAAAGGAGGAGTGTATCCGAAGCAATGGATCTCAGGATCAATCTCATCTGTTCCCCCTTCTTCTTCCTCATCCATAAAATTGTTTTGAAAAGGGGCCTGAATTTTCTGGTCCTCTCTGTCTCTTCCCCTCTCCCTTTGCACAGTCGGGGTGGTAATATTGTTTGGCCTCCTGAAACCTCCTTTATTTTCGGTGTTTTGGGGGCCCTTGTATTCTTTCCTCCCTTCCACCTTCATTCTCTCCATCTCTGCAGATAGAGACTTCACCATCCTGGTCAGCTCATCCACTTGAGGGTGGGACGCTGACGGGCCAGAAGTTGAGGCTTCCGACCTTCCCTTTCTTCTATCTACATCGGCCTTGTTCCTCAGTCTATTAGTTGCTAATACATTGGATTCCAATTCTATGTCCGCATCTTGCATTTGATCTGAGGAGGTGGCTCTTCTTTCTCTCAATAGAAGACAGAAATCGGGGCCAAACGCACTAGCATAAGAAATCTTGGCTGAGGCTTCTGAGGGATTTATTTCGGTAGGATTTTATTATACATCTTATTGAATCTTTTGGAGAAGTTAGAGACAGACTCTCCTTCCATTTTCTTCAAAGACCCGAACTCTGTCATGTAATACATGAAATCCTTCATATCTCCCCACTACCTTAGGAAAGCACTATCCAGAGCTTCGATCCCAACAATAGATCTAGGGGCCAATCCTCTAAACCATTTCCTCACCTCGCCATCTAGGCTTTGGATGAAGACTCTCATCCAAACATATTCATTTTCAATGTTGAGGTTATATGCATAACTGTAGAAAGAAACCAGGTGCTCTCCCGCAGTTACGTCCCCTTCCCCAGTGAACTTGGGGATATACTTCAAGTAATATCCAGCTGGGAGAGGATTCATAGGATGGGGTAGGATTAAGGGAGAATATTTGGCAGTGACTATGGTGTCCATTCTATTTAGAGGGGGATTAACACCAACCATAGGAATATTAGGTGGAGGAGAACTCAGAGGAGAAGGAGTTCGCGAAGGAGCTACTGGGAATGAGTCTCGAAGTGGGATGGGAAACAAAAGGGGATTTAAGGAGAAGGCTAATGGGATCAAGTCGGAAGACGCTCCTCTTTGTGCAGGAGTGGTAACAGTAACAAGAGGAGGAGTGGGGAAATATTCAGCAGTCTTGGGTCTACGCCAAAGTACAACTTCAAAGGAGAGGGGAGTGACAAGGGTTTCTCCCTCCAATGCAAGACCAGGAGGGGAAAACTCAGCAGGAACACTCCCAAAATTTAGGAAACGGGAAACCTCTGAAGGAGGTCTATTAAGAAATTGAGGAGGAGAAAAAGGAGTTCCTACAAAAGGAGATAGCAGATTACCTGGTTCGACGGTGGAAGCTTATTCTTCGAAGGCCTTCCCTTTTCTGGGAACCACCTCTAGGTCAGTTTCAGGTGTAGCCAAAGGCAACTGTGGATGAGACCACGTGTGTCTGCCTCTGAAAGCCACAATGAATACATCAGGTTCGCCACAGTGGAGTCATCACAATGGAGTCGCCATGTGCATAGTAGCAATCTTTAAAGGCTTTGATACCCGATGCACCTTCAGGATCAGAGGCTCAATGTCGTTCAATCCCGGGAAAAAATTTCAACTTCGTCCCCGGCAATGGTGCCAGAAATGTTAGCGTTAGAAGTCACTCCTGGATTTCTTGCAGGAGCAGAGCCCAACGCCCATCAGTTTTATGTCACAATTTGTTTAATGGGGTGATCGAATGGGTAAAGACTCAAGAAGATATAGCTTTAACTCAGGAAACTGGGCTTGGTCTGTAGAAAGCAAGGGAGGTCTTGATCCAACTTCCGTCAGTAGATGATTAAAGGGTGGTAGATAGAATACTTGTGAGAAGGGTGAGCAAGACTGCCTTGGGTGACAGGCCTTCGATAGATTGAGGATGAAAAACTCATAAGCCAAGATCCTCTTGGTTCAGAGGTTCAAGGAGCTGAGGGGTGACTCGACTAGATCCTCCAATTCCAAGTCGTTCAGTGCTAGGAAAATCACAGGAACTGATTAGAAACAATGCAACTGTTACAGTGATCCAACCCACATCATCCTATAACAACTACAACTTGACTGGATCCTCCAATTTTGAGCTATTCTAACACAGTAAACAAAGATATGGAAAAGAGGATGACATCCATAAAGTAAGAAGTCTCAAATGCCTTTTACATAAAATAGAGCGACCAACCCTTCATCAAAACTTTACAATCGGGAGCTTTGCTCAACCATTGATCCTTTACAAAATACAAAGACTGAGTTTATATACTTAGAAAATTCTCCTAACAACGGCGTGCTCAGTCATCCAAGGCTTGGTGTCCTTTCAGCCGAATTCGGACAGATATCCTTCGTCAGATGCCATCTTAACTGCACATGGCTCCTGTAAGGGGATTAGCTGAGCCATTAAGTGCTGGGCTAATGTGTGCAGACCTCCTCCGGCTGGTTGAGAACTCGGCATGGCTTCTCTGGAAAAAAAGGTACACAGGACCCTCTTGAGTAGACCGCTTTCCAGACCCTCCATACCTTACACTTAATACATGAGGAGAGGTTTCAACCACCCCTTCTCACCTTCATTTACCCCAAGCAAAAACTAGGATCGATGTCGGATCCGATGTCGGATCCGATGGCGCCTAGAGATCGCGATGATCCACTTTGTGACTGAACTTGATGCCTTTGGCCCTCCTTGCATAGCTCTTTTATTCTCCAAGTGACCATGGGCTGTGACCACGCATTCATTCTCAACGACGCTTTTTGGCATTCACGAATGGGAAGGGGTTGATTCTTTCTCCTCATGATCGCGATGAGCGAAACACCGAGACGACTTAATTTGGCACCACGCGTCCCTCTCATATCTGATGGTCCTGAGCTCACTCGGAGATACTGTGGGCTCGGGTCCTAGACACTCCTGGCACCTCTCACATCGGGAAATGACGGAGCTGCTCTTTGCGCCTTAAAATCGCGATGGGCGAAATGGCGAGGAACCTAATCGTGCACCAGGTGTCTCCTTTGGATGGATGGTTGAGATTGCTTCGTGATACTGCGGGCCCGACTCTGGGCACTTTATGTGCTTCGGGGTTCGGGGTTTTGAGATGCAGAATGATATGGAACTTTCACCCTTCGAACTCGCGACTGCCGAAAAGCCGATGCGACTAGATCTCGTGCCACGCGTCCTTTGGATGGACGGATGCTATCCTTCCTTGCATACAATATGGGCGCGATCTATTTGCGCTAATTTCAACGCAACTCCTCTATCCACAATTTCCCGCCAGTCCCCGATCTACTCCTAGGGGTGAATCTGGACCGTCAACGATATAATCTTGCCCTCTTACTTGCTTGAAGGTCTGAAATGAGATTTTTTCCACGTTGCACTCGGGCGCTTCTCACGCAACTTGCATACCTGAATACTCTTGTGCCCCGGACAAGAAATGTTACTAACACTATGAAAGTACCGACTAAGGATATGGCCACCAAAAATACAACATGTATCGATATATCCATGACTCGATCAAAGTGTAGCCACGAGATTGTACAAAATAGAGTTATAACATGACAAAACATAACCATAGACCAATACAATGTGGATCTATGTCACAAAATACAACAAAACTTCATAATCTCCATCACATCCTGGGAAAGGAAGATAACAAAAAAGAGTGCTTACTGAAATGTTCCCCCCAAGGTGTTCAATCCCAATCACTAATAATACAAATCTAGCCATGTGAATAGATGTCTTGGCATCGAACATGGTAGAAACCACTTGATTACCGGTCAATGATGTAAATCGTTAAAGAGTTTGAGGAAAATAACCAATGATGACAATGACTCCCAAGGTACCATAGTACATCCCAATGAATGTGAATAGATGGTGTAAAGTCAAACACTTGGTGGAATCTTCTGATCAGAGGTTAATGATGTAAACCTATTGTCGAAAATGAGGAAACCTGCCATTGAGGCATGCATGTCCCAAGGTACTAATTGGTTTCTAAGTCTAATTCTTGAATAATGTGATGATGTCAATAGAAATATACTTGTCGAAGGAGGGCCATGATGCATCTTTCATCATTGACATCAAACAAATAAGGATAGTGATGAATAGTGATGGATTGAATGATGGTGAACTGACATAGGGGTGAAAATGTAGAGGTTGACTTCCCTTGAACATATGGTGGCATAATGAATGACTTGGCAACATTGAAACAACATATCATGAATGAAATATCTGATGATGCGATGAAAACCAATGGATATCTTCGAAGGAGTCGAAATATTATGACGATGCATGGAATGGGACGACAACCATAGGTTCTCTTTTGAAGGAGTCAAAAGAGTATGGAGACACATGGGATTCAAATGGCACAAAGACAAGCGATAAAACCATGGTACAAATAAGTGCCATGTTTAGGGGTGACAAAATATGCCATAATGATAAAAGGCTTGACCCACTTCTCAAATTCCCCCCCCCCCCCTCCTAGATGGGAGAGTACCTCTGTGTTTTTTAGCAAGCTCGAGGAGTATAAACAATGCTTGGTTAAATCATATTCGATGAGTCCCATATTCACATGTTTAACGAACCTGAAGAAGAAAGGGTTCAATCCCAGATGGGCCCTTCATTTTTTATATTTTACAAGTCCAAGAAAATAAAAATAAATGGTCTTTTCATGTTCACAGAGTCTGAAAAATATTCGATAAATAAGACTCCAGATGGAGTTTTTCGTGAAATTAGTATCGATGGTTTAAAAAAGTATAAAATGATAACTAGGAGAACTCTTCTAATCATGATTGACTAGAGTATTCCTTTTTGGTAAATACTCCGATGAGACCAAAAAATAGATAAACGACCACTCAATAGATGTGATTTCTAATTCACTTTAATGAGTGTGAAAGATGACAAGATAACTTGGAAATATTTTCATTTTTAGAGAGTTTGAAAAGAGCTTAAAGGAGACTCCAAAGAGTTCCTTTTTTTGTATATATTTTACTAGTCCGAAAAAGAGATAAAAGTATACTTGGTAACCTATTCTCATGTATTAACGAGAACAAGAAAGAAAAAATACTAAGCTCAGTAACTTATTCTCATATATTTATGAGCACGAGAAATAATAAAGACTAAGCTTGTTCTAGAGAAGACTACAACGTTGTGATGGGAATGAACCCAAATCAAGGATCACTCCTAGAAGCATGTCTCTCTAGAGGTGTTTTCCCCCTAGATTTCATGATAGAAGCTAGTGGGTTTTCTCTAGCATGATTCCTAGAGGTTGGAGACCTACCCCCCAAGCATACTTTCCTCTGACGAATTCTCTTCTTTCTTCATTTAGGCGTCTGGGAACTAATGGGAAACTTTCACTAGGCAGAGGAAAAGAGGGTTCAAGAACATGATTCAGAGTGAGACTCAAGGTGAATGGAGAGGGTTTTGTTTCATTTTTTAACAATCTTGACACAGACACCAAACTATGCTCGCTGAGATTAGGTACTACCAAAGGATCATATGATTCTAGGGATTGTCGCACCTGAGTTGAAATCATATTTAACATGGCCACCTATGGGATGGTAGGAGGAGGTAAAGGAAAACCCCCCATGAGTGAGGAATCCTTAAGGAGACCTAATCCTACACTCTCAAGAATATACTATTCTAGAAAAGGGACATCATTCATTGTAGAATTGTGGAGATCTAGAGCTATATATTCTAGTTGGTCAATAGTGAAAATTTTTCCCTAATGGGGAAATTGCAAGACACAACATTGTAGATACGATGATAGTCATTTCATAAAACCAACTATGACCAAGTAACAAATTGTAATCTGGGGAATATCAACTAGTTCGATATCGATCAAAAAAATATTACCCTTCAATGTCATAACAAAACATGGAAAGGGACCGTGAGGTTGAAAACCACGTCCTTCAAATGATTTCAAGGTGGTAGGAGACGATGTAAGTTTAGGATAACCTAGGGATATGCAACAAGGAAAAGACATGACATAGGTGGAGGTTCCTTAATCCAAAACAGTACGATGGATGTTCTTTCCACCAACCAAAATTTGAATTTGGAATGCTAAGTGGTGGGAGAGCCTCTCCTTAAATTAATCAAGATTAAACATGATCATATTCGACTCCTCTGGATCCATATATCCAATGGAAGAAAACAAGGTTCTACGTTAACTTGGACAGTTTTTTAGAACTTCGAGGGTTGACATAGCACAAGGTGCATGTGCCAAATATTCAACGATGTTGTAGTTTTGGTCAGTGTGGAAATTTGGATTAAATGTCACTTTTCGAATTACGCTCTTGGGCAAGTGCAACACTATGTCAAAGATTTTTTTCTCAATCTAAAGAGGATTGGAATATGGAGGAGGAGTGGATGTGGTAGGTTGATAGACAACCTTTCATTTTGTCTGATCACCTGGAGGAGTGTCGTACGTATTTTCTTGAGTCGTTACATTGACCACCTTAAACATGTACACCTTAGAGGCATTCATGGAAGCATCTCCATGATGGGGATGACCTACATTTCCCCCTTCCCGAGAGGCAATATTTTGCGCAACTAGATTTTGCTGTTGAACGGGTTGGGAGGAATCCTTCAAAAATTTGGCGACTGCCTCATGATGAGGACAATATTTCATGTAGATGTATTTCTCACAGATCATGCAATGAAACTTAGGATTCCTATTCGGTGGATTATCAACAGTATTTGGGTTATCCTGCTCATTCAAAGATTTCTTATATTTACCCTTGTTTTTCTTCTTACCTCTTGGTTTTTGAGATGAAGTGGATTGGAGTGAATTTACCTTTGAGGTTTGAGAAAGAGAGGAATTAGTTTGGGTGTTTGAAAAAGAAATTGGTTCTGGAGAAATTTTTGTTGGATTGTTCAATGGACAAGGAGAATTAGGGATTAGATTGTAAAGTGTGCCAGACTGGGAATATACCAAGTCCAAATACTATGCATGACTGATATCCTTCTCCCCTATAACAACATTTCCTATAGAAAAATCATGGGAAATGGGAGGCAAGAGCGACTTTGTAAACCAATCTACGAGGAGTTGGTTCAGAATGGGAGATTTAATCAACCATCTCCACTATATCCACTCATGAATATGATCATATATGTGGGTGGAAGAGGATTTTCAGAGTGAGTTCAAAATATTTGTGCTAGTATCATACCATAAATGCAACTGAAAATGCATAAGAAAATCCATGGCAAGAGAGTTAAAGTTGACAAAGGATTCGTGTGGCAACTCGATATACCATTTTGCTACCGCACCTGTAAGTGTTCTCTGAAAAAGTCTAAGACTAATGGAATCATCCATCAAAGAGTTGGAAGAACACCACAAACAGAAAGTCATAACATGATAATTAGGATCTTCCCCAGGTTTTCCATCGAATTTCAGGATGTCGGATGGTAATTTGATAGGTATGGTGGGACAAAATGGGGCATGTTGAATGGGATCATTTTTCAAATGTGACAGATATGGATTATCTAATGTATCCAAGAATGGAAGTTGTTGGTTGGGCCGAGGATACTGGTGGTAACCACATGGAACAAGAACACTAATAGGACTGTATCTATTTTTTGGCGAGATGGAAAATCTAGATGGTCCTCCCATATATGGTGGCTTCCTGGGTTATCCACCCATGTAAGGTGGTTGTCCTAATTGTCTTCCTACATAGAGTAGTTTTCCTAGTTTTCCAACCATATACTATGACTGAATAGATGTTCCTCCAATGTAATGTGATTGAATTGATGGTCCCCCCATTTATTGAGGTTAAAAGGAATGTTGCGTTGGAATCATGGGGTTTATGGATTGAAACGGAAGGGTTTGTTGCAAAAGAATGCCTGAAATATTGGGTTTAACCCACAAAGGGTTAGAAACTCATGGAAATGGATTTCTAGGATATAGGCCAATGGTAGTAAGGATAGAAGGACTTGTAGGAGTGGTTTCCCCCCTGGCTATTTGATGTTGCAACCATATAGGTTCCTCCCCAGTAGAGAGTTTCCCTACAGTTGAAGGTTTCCTCCCAATTGAAGGTTGACCTCCCATTGAAGATTGACCTCCAATGTAGGGTGTACTAATATGTGATGACTGAGATGGAGGATGAGTAGCTTGTGGAACCATGGTTTTTTGAATGACTTGATTGTTGGCCATTTGGCTTATCTAACGACCAAGTAAGGCACTTGGTGTGTGCATGTGTGTAAATAGAGAAGAATGAATATTACTTGACCCATGTGCAGAAGAAGATGTATGTTGAAGTGGTTGAGTTGGGGTTACATGTGTCACCAATGTTTCCAGTAAAGATGTGATGCAGGAGCATCGTCAGCAGCCAAACGAGCGTGAAGGTGGAAGACAGTTGGAAGACCACCAATACATGTTTTTGAAATGTTTTTGAAACATTAATGTAATGGTTAAAGGGAAGCATACTTGCATATTGTAAACAGATCATGAGCGATTCACTCTTATTTGTAGAATGTAGAGGCATTTATGCATAGTTAATGAAAGTAGGTAGATTTGAATTATAGATTAGACAGCTTAGGAGAGCATGAGGGAAAAAGAATATAGACACCCTCACTCTTATATCATTGTAACATTATCATTGTAACATTAGCATAGAGCAGAAGAAGAAGGAAGTTGTAGAAGAAAGTTGTAGAGAAGAACCCATATACATAAGCTTTGAATTAATATATGAAGCTTTGAATCAGACTCATGGTGTTATGATGTTTTCTATGTATACATGTTGAAAGGTATGTTGATAGTTGTTTTATTGTCTCTGTTATACATTTGATTTAATACTATGTTGAATGTATGATTTCATATTAAATGTTTGAAGTTTGAGAGAAGAAAGAGAATGAGTTTCAATTGTTTCACTTCCTAAGAGAGAAGTTCTTGCAAGGAATGCAGTGAAGTGTCCGCAAGGAGTGCATTGACAAGGTTTCAGAGTTTACCTTTGGAATCTCAGGAGGGATACCGTTGTTCTCATCCCAACAGAGTATAGGTGAAGCACAAAATCCGTGCAAGGTGTGCATAGGCTGGTTGAAATCTAGAACTTATCAACCAAGGGGAGAGTTGAAATATTGTTGTTGCAGAAGGTGCACAGAGTCGAGAAATCAAATACTTAGAAGTATTTGAAAGAGTGACGCACGGAGTGCATGCAAGAATCCTTTGGAGATTTGAGTTTGCGAGTTAAAGCTCGAGGAGGGATAGTACCTTTGAGAGTACCCAAAGGGAGACAAAGATTGATAATGTCTCGCAGAGGTTAAGTTCCAGTGAAAGAACATTGGTTTATTTTGCAAGAGATGTTAAGGAGGAAACGTGCGGACGAAATTCTCTATGGAGGATTCATGAAATAGCGAGGACCATAGTATCCAAGAGAGTTGCGGAAAAGTTAAGTGTTGGATCGAACATAGGCTTATTAGTCATTGACCCTATGGAAAGTGCCATTTCGGAATTCGGGGTCTAGAAGTGATAGAGAGATGGAAATCGGAGGTTCGTTCAAGTCCCAAAAGCTGGAAAGCTTGGAGTGATAGGTGGCAAGAATCCATGTCAGAGATAGAGGACAGTGGATAAGATAGGTGGCATACTTGTCGCCAGGTGGAGTCAAGACTTCGTTGATGGTTTCAGGATTTTGTAGGTTGGAGAGTCGGAAGCCTTGCATTAGGATTCGTGAAGACGCAAAGTCCGAAACTCTAAATCAGTGAAAAGTCCCATAGGGGAGACAGGCTTTGCTGAACGCATCGGGGTTCAACATTTCGGCATTTTCAAAGACAAGAGACAGGGGTTCCTTGTTCTGGGATTCCCGAAATCGCGAAACGCGATACGGATGTGGAGGAGGATGTGGCCAAACATTTCGATGAATCAACATTTTGGGCTTCGGTAGTAGAAGGCTGAGAAACTCGACAATAGTGATCGCGAAATTGCGAGACCTGAAGTCCCGAATTAGCGAAGGGCACGACGTTATTGTGTTCAAGGAGATTTGGGTTGGTGCCAGGTGTTTTTTCATGCAGGCTCAATTCATAAGGACCTATGGAAAACATTGTTGTGTATGTGTGTGTGGGATTCCCTGTGGGGAAAACCAAAGAGTCAACTAGACTCAAGGGTAGATTTAGAAAGATCCTGTGTGGACCTTGACCCAAGGGTTCGAGGGTCTACATCATTTGGCATTAGAGCACAAAAAAATTTCTTTGATTTCTATAACAAAGGAAGGGAGAACATTTTATAGCTATGCTGATGAGAAGAAGAGATAGACCAATGCTTGATCCAACAGTGGAAAGAGAAATGTGTGAACTACATGCCAGGCATGATGCCATGGAGACAACACAGAGGCACACAGTTGACACTGGGGATATCAGTGAGGTTGATAGTGAAAATGAAGCTGGAAATGAAGGAGAAGAAGTTGTAGTCGAAGATGCCGTGGATGAATGCCTATTAAGGTTTGTTGCTAGGATAGGTGCCATAGAAAAAATGGACATTCAAGTATATGAAGGAAACCTGGATGTTGAAGAGATTCTAGACTAGATTAGAGATCTGGATAAATACTTCGACTATGAGGATGTCGAGGAAGATAAGAAAGTCAAACATGTCGTCACAAGACTTAAAGGGCATGCCACACTATGGTGGGATGAACTGCAGGTTGACAGATGCTGCAAGGGAAAGCATAAAATCAAGAGCTGGGATAGAATGGTTGCAAAGATGAAATCCAAATTCATACCCAAGGACTATCAAATCACTCTGTTTCAGAGGATGCAAAATTTGAGACAGAAGCTGATGTCAGTGAAAGAGTACACTGAAGAGTTCTACAAGATAAACATCAGAGCAGGTCATCAGGAAAGCGATGATGAAAAAGTTGTGAGGTACATGAATGGTCTGAGATATGACATCCAAGATGAGATGAGCATGATGATCATTCAAACTATAGAATATGCTTATCATATGGCTTTGAAAGCTGAAGAAAAGCTAAGCCGAAAGCAAGGTCAAAGAGGCCGAGGCAGAAGTCAAGCCAGAGGCAAACCAATTTCCCAAGACAGAACTCAGAAACCTCAATAAGAGGGAAATAAACTTCAAACTCAGCATGAGAGAGGAGGAAGCTCACAGAGAGGGCAATATGCTGACATAAATAATTTTCCTTGAGCTAGAGTAAGAGGAAGAGGCTGAGGAGGTGAAGTGAAATGTTTTGTCTGTGGGAAAAATGGACATAAATCTTATGAGTGTCCAGACAGAAAGAAAGAAGGTGGTGAAAATCACATTGTCGAAGAACAAGGATGGAATGTTGAGGAAGAAGATGCTGAGGGCGGAAGATCCTTAATGATGAGGAAAGTTCTCTTAACGCAAGAGAAGGAGGTAGAGAACCCAACCCAAAGAAACAGTCTGTTTTGGGCTGCTTGCAAAACAAAAGACAGAGTATGAAAAGTCATCGTGGACAGCGATAGCATAGACAATTTTGTTTCTACAGAGATGGTAGAAAAGTTGGAGCTGGAGACTGTCATACATCCAAGCCCGTACAGAGTTTCATGGCTACAGAAAGGACATCAGGTAAATGTCACTAAACAATGTTTAGTTGAATTCAAAATAGGAGGATATAAGGATGAAATATTATGTGATGTCATTCCCATGGATGTTTGTCATCTATTGCTAGGTAGACCATGTAAATATGACAGAAATGTGGTTCATGATGGGAGAAAGAGAACATACACCCTGGAGAAGAATGGGAGGATGCACATATTGCTGCCAATTAAGGATAAAGAAGTAAAAGCAGAGACAAGCAACACTATACTTCTCATGAGTGGGAAGGAACTTCTTAATGAGGTTAAGAATAAGGAAGACACACAATTTGTTGTGGTCAGGAAGCCTAAAATTGTTTTAACCAATACAAGAGTGGATGATTTACTAGAGGAAATCCAGAAGTTACTGGAAGAATTTGTTGATATAGTAGTGGACGAACTACCTTGTTCATTGCCACCGATCAGGAGTATAATCCATCGCATTGATCTTATACCTGGTGCCAGTTTACCAAACAAAGCAGTGTATAGGTTGACGCCGCAGGAGAATGAAGAAGTTAAGAGGAAATTCCAGGACTTAATAGACAAAGGATTGATTCGAGAGAGCTTGAGTCCATGCGTTGTTCCAATAGTGCTCAGCCCGAAGAAAGATGGAGGCTGGAGAATGTGTACAGACTCAAGAGAAATCAATAAGATTACTATCAGATATAGATTTCCATTGCCAAGGATGGATGATTTGATGGATTGCTTGAGTGGAGCAAGATTCTTTTCAAAAATTGATTTGAAAAGTGGGTATCATCATATTCGTATGAGAGAAGGTGATGAATGGAATACAACATTCAAGATGAATGAATGACTCTATGAATGGCTTGTTATGCCATTTGGATTAACAAATGCGCCTAGTACTTTCATGAGATTGATGAACGAAGTCATGAAGGATTTCATTGGGAAATTCGTCATTGTATATCTTGATGATATATTAATTTTCAGAAAAACAGAAACAAAACACTTGAATCATTTAGCTACAGTGATGAAGAGATTACAGCAAGAGAAATTGCTGATTAATATGAGGAAATCGTCATTTATGAAGACATAACTCATTTATTTGGGTTTTGTTATCTCTTCAAATGAGCTAAAAATGGATCCAGAAAAGGTAGAAGCGATTAAGAATTGGCCATCACCGAAACGTGTGTTTGAAGTTTGAAGTTTCCATGGTTTAGCTAGTTTCTATAGGAAATTCATCCGAAATTTCAGTGGAATTAGCGCACCGATGATGGATACGGTGAATAAAAGACACAAATATTTTCATTGGACAGAAGAAGCAGAGAAGAGCTTCAATCTGTTGAAGAAGAAGATCACTGAGCAACCAATTTTGGTTTTGCTAGATTTTAGCAAGACATTTCAGGTCAAGTGTGATGCGAGTGGGTTTGCAATTGGAGCGGTCTTGAGCCAAGATGATAGGTTGGTTGCATACTTCAGCGAGAAACTGAATGAGGCAAAGATCAAGTACTCTACATATGACAAAGAATTTTATGCAGTCATACAAGCACTTAAGAAATGGAGACATTATTTGGTTCCTAAAGAGTTTGTTTTGTACAGTGATAATCATTCTTTACAATTCATGACTAAACATGAGAAGTTGAACCAAAATCATGCTAAATGGGTTGAATACATGCATAATTTTACTTTTGTAACTAAGCATATTTCTGGAACTGCTAACAAAGTTGTTGATTCTTTGAGCAGGAAATGTTTGCTTATGCAGGAATTCAAAGTCAAGACTTTGGGTTTTGATAACCTCAAAGAAATGTACAAGGATGATCCAGATTTTAAGGAAGCATATGAGGCATCTGAGAATCTAGTTCTCAGAGACAGAACCCAATGGATTGAATACATGATCTGGGATGGATTGTTGTTCAGGGGCAATCAACTATGTATTCCAAAATGCTCCATGAGGGAGAATTTGCTGAAAGAAAAACATAGTGGAGGATTGGCCGGACATTTTGGTCATGATAAGATGTTCTCAAACTTGAATGGCTCATGTTTTTGGCCAGGAATGAGGACATATGTTAATAACTTTGTGGACAGATGCAGGATTTGTCAGCACACAAAAGGGAAAAGGCAAAATACAGGGTTGTATCAACCATTACCCATACTTGAGAGGCTGTGGGATGCAGTGAGCATGGATTTTAGATTGGGACTGCCAAGAACACAAAGAGGTTGTGATTCAATCTTTGTGGTAGTCAAAATATTTTCAAATATGGCACATTTCATACCATGCCAGAAAACCAGCGACGCAACTCATATTGCGAACCTGTTTTTCAAAGAAGTCGTCTGACTTCATGGTTTTCCAAGAAGTATAGTTTCAGATTAAGATACCAAGTTTGTGGGACATTTCTAAATGACTTTATGGAAGAAGCTGGGGACAAGTTTGTCTTTTATCTCAGCTTATCATCCTCAGACGGATGGGAAGATAGAAGTTGTGAACAAAATCTTAGGAGATTTGCTGAGGAGCCTAGTGACTGAACACCACAGTCAGTGGGATCATATTCTTCCACAGGCGGAATTTTCTTATAGTGAATCACTCAAAAGAAGCACATGGCAGAGTCTATTCCAGATTGTATATGGAATGCAGCCAAGGGGAGTTTTTGAATTGAAAGATTCAGAACGAAATGAATTCAGAAGTGCTAGTGCAGAGGACTTTGCAAGAGCAATGAAGGAGCTTCACAGTCGAGTCAAGGAGCGATTACAGAGTTCAAGCCAGGAGTATAAGCGCAGAGTAGATCAACACAGGCGAGAAATTCAATTTGAATTTGGTGATCTGATTCTTGCACATCTGAGAAAGGAGAGGTTCCCAAGAGGAACATATAAAAAACTAAAAATGAAAAATATTGGACCATGCAAGGTCGTAAAGAAATTTGGGGCAAACGCATATGAGATTGAATTACCCGATGGGATCGAGATTTCACCGATATTAAATATCTCATATTTGTACCCTTACAAAGATGAAGAAGCAGGAGCAGAGAATGAACAGACAGAAGTTCAGTGGACCAAACAAATGCCTGTAGCTAAAAAGCCACAGATGGAAAGTATAATTGATAAGAGGGTCAGCAGGAAGACCAGGAGGAAAGAGTATTTTGAATACTTGGTCAAATGGAAGGGACATCCAGTTGAATATGTTAGTTGGGAAGATGAAGCAGAAATTCATAAGCATGGACAGAACGTGCAATATCTCATGAACAAGAGTTCATGAAAATTTTCAAGAGAGAGAGAGTATGATGCAAGAGCATCGTCAGCAGCCAAATGAGTGTGAAGGTTGAAGACAGCTGGAAGACCACCAACACACATTTTTGAAATGTTTTTGAAACATTAATGTAATGGTTAATGAGAAGCATACTTGCATATTTTAAACAGATCATGAACGATTCACTCTCGTCTGTAGAATGTAGAGGCATTTATGCATAGTTAATGAAAGTAGGTAGATTTGAATTATAGATTAGACAGTTTAGAAGAGAAGGAGGGAAAATGAATATAGACACTCTCACTCTTGTATCATTGTAACATTATCATTGTAACATTAGCATAGAGAAGAAGAAGGAGGAAGTTGTCGTACAAAGTTGTAGAGAAGAACCCATGTACATAAGCTTTGAATTAATATATGAAGCTTTGAATCAGACTCATGGTGTTATGATGTTTTCTGTGTATACATGTTGAATGGTATGTTGATAGTTGTTTTATTCTCTCTGTTATACATTTGATTTAATACTATGTTGAATGTATGATTTCATATTAAATGTTTGAAGTCTAAGAGAAGAAAGAGAATGAGTTTCAATTGTTTCTCTTCCTGAGAGAGAAGTTCCTGCAAGGAATGCAGTGAAGTGTCCGCAAGGAGTGCATTGACAAGGTTTCAGAGTTTACCTCTGGAAGCTCAGGAGAGATACCATTGTTCTCATTCTAGCAGAGTATAGGTGAAGCACAAAAGCCATGCAAGGTGTGCACAGGATGGTTGAAAGCTAGAACTTATCAACCAAGGGGAGAGTTGAAAGATTGTTGTTGCAGAAGGTGCCTAGAGTCAAGAAATCAAATACTTAGAAGTATTTGAAAGAGTGTTGCAAGGACTGCATGCAAGAATCATTTGGA